>ML413884.1:0-32429 GCA_005239525.1 Nicotiana knightiana
TATTACTTTTAAAAATATTCATAGAGAACAACTAAAGATACTTAATAACGAAAAGAAATATAGTTGGCTTATTAGACCTAAAACATTTATAGAGCAATACGAGGAATACTATCAAGTAGATAATATACTAAATAGATTTCATTGGGAAATAACTGTCGTAGCAAGCGATATACTAGAAAGCAAAAGAAGAATAAGATATTATAAAAGGACTTTTAGATATAGTGCACCTTTAGGATAATACTAGAAGAATTTGGGCCACAATCTTATGAAACAACATAGTTTCACTAGATTTATAAGTTGCCACTATAAACTGATATATATCACCTTAGAGAATATTAACAATTATACAGACTATATAGATCAGTTAGAAATACAATTAGCTCTTTGCGAAAGACCAGAAGACGGCAAATTAAACAATCCAGAACTTAAAAATCATATTATTTCAGAAATAGAAACATTAACCATAGAAATAGAACGAGAAAAAGATTATCTTAAGTCAATCAGAAACGAGATAAAACATATCCCATTAGGATAAATAATATTTGTGAGACAACATCCTTTAACTAAACGAATAGTCTTTAATTATTGGATCTTAAGTGGAATCTTACAAAGAAAAACAGAATTAAAGAAAATTAAAAAAAAAAATTGGATACCATTAGACTAATCAAAATAGATAATTTAAAGCACTTGGAATATTTAGACTTAAAAATACCCTTTCAAAAGAAATATAGAAGTTTAAAAGATCAGACTATTATAAAGTGTAATTTCAGTAATAGAGAACATATTCTACATACAGAAGACAAGCAATACAATACTTTAGTAGATTTAATAATAAATCTAAGTGAAAGGTTTCAACAGGATAATAAACATAATAGATAAGTTAGAAGAGAAAATATGTGCATACCATAGTGGAAAGTATAAAGAAAAAGGAAATATGAGTAGTATAGATGCCGAGATATTAGCAGTAATATATGGATTAAACAGTTTTAGACTATATATTCTCAATAAACCAGAAATATTAGTTAGAACAAACTGCGAAGCAATTGTAAAATTTCATGAAAAGACTAATAATAAAAGTAGCAGTAGAAGAAGATGGTTAAACTTCCTAGATACAATTTCTTATATACAATATAGAATTTGAACATATAAAAGAAAAAGATAATAATCTATCAGACCAACTAAGTAGGCTAACAAATAACCCTACTTTAATTTCTACAGCATGAGGCCAACAAAGATTTCAGACAAGGGCAAGGGTATCGGGACAATCAGTACAGACTTATACAAACAGACAGTATTGGATAATGTACAATTTAGACCTCACAATTTAGTAAATAATACTTTAGAAAGAATGTATTTTGGAAAATACAATCTTATCGCATACCCTTCATCTAATCTGACTTTTAGACATTTGCCAGACCACTCTATATACATACAACAAAAGTGTTTGATAGACAACATATGGATTTCACATAACAAGCAAGACACAAAACATCTCATTGCATCTTTAAATGCTCTGGGACAGTATTTTACAGATAAAAATAGAGACAAAAAATTTAAATTTTATGTAGTTATACACAGAAAAACAAATGGAATTTTCCACACTTGGATTGAGGTAATAAACTCGATCAAAAATGTAGAAAACCCACTTTTTAAAGGATTCAGTGATTTTACATAAGCTTTAGACTATGCCAGAGGAATTTTAGGACCAAACTACTATATTTCACCATCCCTTAGACAGAACCCAGAAAAAACACCACAATACAAAAAAGGGAAGAAAAATCAGAGAATTAATTCATAGAATTTACATGATTAATTGAGTAAGAAGAGGTGATAAGTACCGAGTAGGACAGTACAACTATAAGAAAACAATATTCTTAAGCAACCCTCTATTCAAACAATACTTTTTCAAAGAAAAATACATTTTCATCGAAATACCATAACCCTCTCTCTCTCTCTATATATATATATTTATGGTTTTAGACTGTTGGCTACGGTCAGCTGGCTTTTGGTCGTTGCACAACGGCTGGATTGCACAAATAGTCCTTTTTTGGGAAATTTTTTTTAAAAAAATAACACTTTTATAATTACTAATTTGTCCCTTTGAAAAATTATAAATACATCCCCTCCCCCTCCCCCCTCTTCTTCATTTCTTCACCCGTCTCTCATTTCTCAAACTCATATTCTCAATTATCATTCTCTCATTCTTCACCTAAAGTGTAATCAACTATTTGGCTCTCATTTTTTTTTTTTGGAATTTAATTTATCGTATTATTTATAATTTGAAGTTTGAACAATTGAACTTCAAACTTTGAACAATTGACGTTTCTTCGTGGTAACATTGGAGTTACGAAATCTTCAAGTGTTCAATTTATTGCCGAATTCGGTGCACTCCCTCCAACTCTTTCTCTTATTTACTATTTTATTTGCATATATAATTTTTGCTAGTAATTAAATTTTCACAATATGTTTAATGTTGCAAAAAGAGTTTGTTGTAAGGTTGCTAATCGGGGTAATCGAGAAAATAGAAAAAAAGGTAGTACTTTAACATCTGGTAGTAATTTAAATAGTCCTACTGCTACACATGTTTCTGAAACATCACCTAATAATAATATAGATTATGAACAATTACAGGAAGATTTCTATATAGAAGATAATGAATTAGAAATTGAAGATGAGACACCACTTACACCTAGTAGTGTTGGAGCTGGTAGCAGGGGTGGTGGTCGTGGTGCTAGTAGTAGACCACCTGTGGCCCCGACTACTAATCGGAGAAAAAGAAGAAAGGTTTGAAATTTTTTTGACGAAATAGAAAATTCTGATAGAGTTAGATGCAAAATTTGTAAAGATGATTTTAAACATAATACTGAAGGATAATTAGGGGGGACTGGAACACTTAGTAGACATATGAGAATTGAGAATCATGTAGAATGGAGCTCTGATTTAGCTAAAAATCAAGGAACTCTAAACCCTAGTACTGGAGGACTTATGAAATATGATAAAATGAAGGATCGTGAGGAGTTAGAAAAAATGATTGCTTTGGGTTGTCTACCTTTTTCTTTTGCTTCTTCATCATATCTTATTATGTATATTCAAAGGATTTATAATCCTTTATTTAAAGGTATCCCTAGAAGTACTTGTAGATCTGATATCTTTAGACTTCATGAACAATATCAAACATACATACGTTATTTGTTTGACCACCTTCTTTGTAGAGTTTCTCTAACTTCTGATATTTTCCATGTTGTTAACGGAAATGATTATTTGACAATTATATGTTATTGGATAAATGATAATAATTGTATGCAAAAACGTATTATCCACTACAAGAAAACTGCTCAATAGCGAAGGGAAAAATGGTCCCTAAAAGTAAGAAATTGGTCCAAATGGTTAATTGCGACCAGATAATCTGGTCCTTATAACTTCCGCCGCTAAAGTTCATTAAGGACGAGATACAATATTGGTCGCTAAAACTGTTTTGCGACCAGATTAAAACTAGCCCTAAAAGGTTTTTAAGGACCATGTTTCTGGTGCCTATTTGTATGTTTTAGCGACTATATTGGTGGTCCTTAAAATATTTTTGCGACTAGTTTAAATGTCGTCGTTAAAACGTTTCATGACCAGTTAGAAGCTGGTCGTTATATATTTTCGAAGAAGTTTAAAGCTGGTCCCTAATGTCGAACAGGTCAACGCTACAAAGCTACAAATTTAGCAACCAAATTTACTACTCCTAAAAATGATTTAAGGACTAACAATCTAGTCCCTAAAGAAATGTCACGACCCAATTTTGGAGTCGTGATGGCGCCTGTCGTGAAACCAAGCAAGCCTCCTTTTTTAACTAAGCTAAATTCAATTTCTAATAAAAAATGTGATTTTTAAACGAATTTATTAATAAAACTAAGAATCTTAAGTTAAAACAATATTTGAAGAACTAAATTTAAAACATCCAACCCCGGATCCGGTGTCACTCAGTCATGAGCTACTATAACATAAAGCAAAGAAAAGGAGAAATGAATGACATTGTCTCAAAATAAAGAACAACAGGTAGAATAAGAAAGAGAAGACGAGGTCGCGATCGCCAGCTGCTACCTCGACAACTCCAATAGAAACACTGACCGCTGCTCAATATCTGCTACCGGGTCCCGATGTACCTGGATCTACACACAAGGTGCAGGGGATAACATGAGTACACCAACCCAGAAGTAACGAACCCAAACTATGGGCTGAGAAGTAGTGACGGACAAAATCTCAATTATGTTACAATAAATATTATGCAGAATTTAGACATGCTAACAGTTTATCAGGATGAAAAAGTATGCCAAGTATGCCAGTATAATCTACATGCCATCATAAAATATATCTATGAAACCTGTATGGATATGCACATAGTGCTCACAACTCTCCCACAGAAGTCCACTCAGTACTATATATGGCTCTCAGACCCAGGGAAGTTCCATCCCGGAATATGCATAAACACTGGTGACCGTAGTCACGATGTACTGAGGAAAAAGGCTAGTCCAACCCCCCACGGAGAAGATCCATCTCCGGAATACAACACTCGGACAATTTCCATATCCATGGAAGATCCATCCCTCTCATAACATCAGCTTCGGACAAGATCCATGCGCAGGAAAGATCCATCCCTTATCATCAATGCGCTCACTGGGGGTGTAAAGACTCCGGAGGGGCCCTAGTGGCCCAAGTGCCATATCAAGCCAATGAAGGCATGATTTAAATATCGCTGCAGTGTGCAGTCCATTCTCATAACTGTCTCAATAACAGGCTCTCGGCCTCACTCAGCCATTACTCTTCATTCTCACTCACATGGCTCACAAATGTCTCCATCAGCCCGAAACAATGATAAGTATGCATGTAATTAATAATACTGAGACTGAGATATGAAATGATATGCTATAACAAGACTGAGTATTTGACATCAAATAATCACAAAATGAGACAGCAATATACGACCACTCGGGTCTCAGCATTTTCGGCGTGAAGCCTAGCATTTATACTTAACATGATTTCTAACATGTTTACAATTACCACATTAATAGAAGCACATATTCCATCATGGAATAATCACTAAGTGGTGTCATGGGATAAGCCAGGCCACAATTACTCGGTGCACGCTCTCATACCCGTCACTTGGCATGTGCATCACCTCAACAATAGTCATAAATCATTTAGCTCGGGGTTTCGAACCCTCAGAACCAAGTTTGGAAACGTTACTTATCTCAAAACCGACTAAAATACTATTCCGCAGTGCCTTTGCCTCTAAATCCGGCCTATGAGTGCTCCAAATCTACCAAGTTCAGATTTTTATCATCAAATTATGCTTAAGGAATAAATTCTAATCGAAAAATATCAAATTTAGTCCAAAACCCGAATTTGGTCAAAACCCGACCCCCGGTCCCACGTCCCGAAACTCAGAAATTTTTATGCCAAACTGTTATTCATCATCCCACGAGTCCGTACATATAAAGAACACTAAAAACGGAGTTCGTTTGACCCCTCAAATCAATCTCTAAAGGTCTCAAAATCTCAAGCCCTAAACCCACATTTTTCTACTGATTTTTGTGAATTTAACACTGATATTATGCTCTATAATCATCTATAAATGAGTTTTAAGGTCCAAAACACTTACCTATATTAAGAGCAATGATTTCCCTCTTCAAAAATCTCCCCCAGAGCTCTCTGTCCGTACAAAAATGGTGTAAAAAGGGTTTAAGTCGCGGAGGGTTTAATTATATACTGCCCAGTGATTTCTTCACTGCGATTGCGGTTCGCAGCAGTTCAAACTCACGCGATCGCAACCCAATGCACGCGATTGCGAAGACCAATTGACCTCATCCCCCACGCGCCTGGTTAGCTCTACGCGATCGCGACCTAGCCCACGCGATCGCACTTCACCTTCTTCCAAACCTACGCGATCGCAACCCAATTCACGCGATCGTGATGCACAATTTTTCCTGACCCTCAGAGTCTTCTGCGCAATCGCGGCTCCCCCTACGCGATCGCAGAGAGTAAATGTCTGTTGTACCAAAAACAGAAAACCAGCAATTCTCTAAGTCCAAAAATGCCCGTTAACCACCCGAAATCAATCCCGAGCCCCTCGGGATCCCAACCAAAGCTACCAACATATCCCATAACATCATTCAAAATTAATTTCACTCTCAAAACACCAAAAATAATATCAAAATACCAAATTTACATCGGATTCAAGCCTAAGAACTTTGAAATTTCTAAAATCCACCAACGATGCCGAAACTATCCAAAACAACTCTGATTGACCTGAAATTTTGCAGACACATCCAAAATGACATTACGAACCTATTCCATCTTTCGGAATTCCATTCTGACCCCGATAGCCTATTTTTCACTGCCGACCAGAAATCACCAAAAACTAACTTTCGCCAATTCAACCCTAATTCTACCTCGGACATCACAAAAATATTCCGAGCACACTCCTAAGTCCCAAATCACCTAACGAAGCTATTTGAGCCATAAAATACACATTCCGAGGTTGTTTCCCAATAAGTAAACTCTCAGTTGACTTTTCCAACTTTAAGGCTATTTTTAAGGACTAAGTGGCTAAACTCTCACTACAACCATTCCGATTGCAAGCCTACCAACTCTAACACATCAATAACAGTATGCCAACTCTTCCCCTACACTCACGACTCAAGGAAATATGCCAACTCCAGACAGAAGTCAAACACTCAACGTCCTCGCTACATATCCAGCCACCCCCTTTTTGTCACAATCAAGCATTATAAACACATCTCACTCTCAAATCACACTCACCACATGGTCATCTAGTCACCAAGTCTCGTCAATAAGGACACTAACGAACATATAAGTCCCCAATACATGTGTTCACACAAACGAAATCTTGCACTCAAGCCACAGACAAAAATCCGTCCTCAAGTCCTCCAGACTGGCCCCAAACATGCTAAAATCACATCCCATTCATGGAAGTCACAAGCCATCGGTGCATGTCTGATACCGAGCGCTCACGTGCGCATTTGAATACATGAAATGATTTCAAAGAATTACGCTTCAGGTTGAATCAATGGATTCGCACGACAAGAGTTCGAGAATGTGAGATTTTTCCTAAAGGTTCTGCAGCCTCTCGAAGATAAGTACAGACGTCTCCGTACCGATCCGCAAGACTCTACTAAACTTGCTCATGACTGGTGAGACCTATTTAACCTAGCGCTCTGATACCATCTTGTCACGACCCAATTTCGGAGTCATGATGGTGCCTGTCGTGGAAACAGGCAAGCCTCCCTTTTTAACTAAGCTAAATTCAATTTCCAATAAAAATGTGATTTATAAACGAATTTATTAATAAAACTAAGAATCTGAAGTTAAAACAATATTTGAAGAACTAAATTTAAAACCTCCAACCCCAGATCCGGTGTCACTCAGTCATAAGCTATTATAAAATAAAGCAAAGAAAAGGAGAATTGGACAAGATTGTCTGAAAATAAAGAACAACATATAGAATAAGAAAGAGAAGACGAGGTCGCGATCACAGCTGCTACCTCGACAACTCCAATAGAAACACTGACCGCTGCTCAATATACGTTACCGGGTCCCGATGTACCTGGTTCTGCACACAAGGTGCAGGGGGTAACGTGAGTACACCAACTCAGAAGTAACGAACCCAAACTATGGGTTGAGAAGTAGTGATGGACAAAACCTCAATTATGTTACAATAAATATTATGCAGAATTTAGACATGCTAACAGTTTATCAGGATGAGAAAATATGCCAAGTATGCCAGTATAATCTACATGCCATCATAAAAATATGTATGAAACCAGTATGGATATGGACATAGTGCTCACAGCTCTCCCACAGAAGTCCACTCAGTACTATATATGGCTCTCAGGCCCAAGGAAGTTCCATCCCGGAATATGCATAAACATCGGTGATCGTAGTCACGATGTACTGAGGAAAAAGGTCAGTCCATCCACCCACGGAGAAGATCGATCTCCAGAATACAAAACTCGGACAATTTCGATATCCAGGGAAGATCCATCCCTCTTATAACATCAGCTTAGGACAAGATCCATGCCCAGGGAAGATCCATCCCTCTCATAACCTCAGCTTCGGACAAGATCCATGCCCAGGGAAGATCCATCCCTCATCATCAATGCGCTCACTGGGGGTGTAAAGACTCCGGAGGTCCCCTAGTGGCCCAAGCGCCATATCAAGCCAACGAAGTCATGATTTAAATATGGCTGCAGTGTGCAGTCCATTTTCATAACTGTCTCAATAACAGGCTCTCGGCCTCACTCAGTCATTACTCTTCAGTCTCACTCACATGGCTTACAAATGTCTCCATCAGCCCGAAACAATGATAAGTATGCATGTAATTAACAATACTGAGATTGAGATATGAAATGATATGCTATAACATGACTGAGTATATGACATCAAATAATCACAAAATGAGACAGCAATATACGACTACTCGGGTCTCAGCATTTTCGACGTGAAGCCTAGAATTTATACTTAACATGATTTCTAACATGTTCACAATTACCACATTAATAGAAGCACATAATTCATCATGGAATAATCACTAAGCGGTGCAATGGGATAAGCCAGGCCACAATTACTCGGTGCACGCCCTCACACCCGTCACTTGGCATGTGCGTCACCTTAACAATAGTCATAAATCATTTAGCTCGGGGCTTCGAACCCTCTGAACCAAGTTTGGAAACGTTACTTACCTCAAAACCGGCTAAAATACTATTCCGCAGTGCCTTTGCCTCTAAATCCGGCCTCTGAGTGCTCCAAATGTACCAAGTTCAGATTTTTATCACTTAATTATTCTTAAGGAATAAATTCTAATCGAAAAATATCAAATTTAGTCCAAAACCCGAATTTGGTCAAAACCCGAGCCCACATCCCAAAACTCAGAAATTTTTATGCCAAACTGTTCTTCATCGTCCCGCGAGTCCGTACATATTAAGAACACTAAAAACGGGGTTCGTTTGACCCCTCAAATCAATCCCTAAAGGTCTCAAAATCTCAAGCCCTAAACCCACCTTTCTACTGATTTTTGTGAATTTAACACTGATAGTATGCTTTATAATCATCCATAAATGATTTTTAAGGTCCAAAACACTTACCTCTACGAAGAACAATGATTTCCCTCTTCAAAAATCGCCCCTAAAGCTCTCTGTCCGTACAAAAATGGTGTAAAAAGGGTTTAAGTCGCAGAGGAATTAATTATATACTGCCCAGTGATTTCTTCACTGCGATCGCGGAAAAAGCCACACGATCACGAAGACCAATTGACCTCACCCCCACGCGTCTGATTAGCTCTACGCGATCGCGACCTAGCCCACGCGATCGCACTTCACCTTCTTCCAAACCTACGCGATCGCAACCCAATTCCCGCGATCGCGATGCACAATTTTGTGTGGCCCTTAGAGTATTCTACGTGATCGTGACTCCCCCTACGCGATCACAGAGAGTAAATGTCTGTTGCACCAAAACCAGAAAATCAGCAATTCTCTAAGTCCAAAAATGCCCGTTAACCACCCGAAATCAATCCCCAGCCCCTCGGAACCCCAACCAAAGTTACCAACATATCCCATAACATCATTAAAACTTAATTGCACTCTCAAAACACCAAAACTAACATCAAAACACCAATTTTACATTGGATTCAAGCCTAAGAACTTTGAAATTTCTAAAATCCACCAACGATGCCGAAACTATCCAAAACAACTCCGATTGACCTGAATTTTTGCAGACACATCCAAAATGACATTAAGAACCCGTTCCAACTTCCGTAATTCCATTCCGACCCCGATAGCCTATTTTCCACTACCGATCGGAAATCACCAAAAATTAACTTTTGCCAATTTAAGCCTAATTCTACACCGGACATCACAAAAATATTCCGAGCATACTCCTAAGTCCCAAATCACCTAACGAAGCTATCCGAGCCATAAAATTCGCATTCCCAGGTCGTTTCCCAATAAGTAAACTCTTAGTTGACTTTTCCAACTCTAAGGTTATTTTTAAGGACTAAGTTGCTAAACTCTCACTACAACCATTCCGATTTCAAGCCTACCAACTCTAACACATCAATAACAGTATAACCAACCTATGACAAGTCGAGAATAGTAATTATAATGCAGGTTCGACATAACGACGGATTGGGTCGTTACAAGAAATAAGTTACAATTCCCTAAATCACTTTCAATTTGCAACTAGAAATCGGGAATATTAATAAGATGATGTTGCTTTCATAAAATAATACCAAAAATAATCAACATCAGTTAGTTGCACCGTACATCAATGATGTAAGCTAGTCACAATATTGTGTTCATAAACATTTAGCAAAAAATTACACTCACTAATATCCCTCGATTGTTATGTAAAATTTTCTTGAAATTCCCAGGAAAATGATGGCTAATCTGTATATGTCGTCAAAAATCTGCTTCTAGTAAAGTTCAATATCCAGAACCTGTAGAAGAAATAAGAAATTTCAGTTAGAAAAACTGTATATAACAATGTAGACGGAATGTTATCACAGTAGGTATGGGAATTGACAAAAAGAATATTAAGTTTAGTATGTGTATCATTGCCTGGATCATAGAAATTGTTAAGAACAATCATTGCATAATCAATTTGGTTTCGTTGCTGACATCTCCCTTTATTCTCAAATCCTTGGGGAATAAATGTATTTTATACTAACATAGTTTCTGTTTTGCAATATTAAGCTGCTGAACTTTGCTTTTGTTTGCAATTGTAGGATTTCGGTTACTAGCAAGGGTCATAGCTGTCACATTTTGTGTGACTTTGGCTGCGTCATTGGCTGACCGACTAGGTGCAACACAGATGGCTGCATTTCAAGTGTGCTTACAGATCTGGTTAACATCATCTCTACTTGCTGATGGATTGTCTGTAGCAGAACAGTCATTGCCTCACTGTGTGGTAGACTTATGTGAACTGACAGTGTACCAAAAACGATCACTACCTTTTATGTTGTAGACTTAAGAGCGAAGGTGGACACCACATATATGTTGTAGTTTTACTTATTGTCAATCGGTAGTTTAATCTCCAGACTTAAGAAATCTGAAATAAATGAGAACCTATTACTGCTGGGAGCTCTTCTTTCGTATGGGCAGAGATCCATACAGAAACTACGTATCGTCCTAACCCCATTTGTACATAACTTCACAAACTAAGCTCAAAACAAGATGAAGCTTCTTTGAATTACTCAAATATCAATTCTTAGGCACCAGATTGGCTGACTTCCTCACTAAACACCTCCACCGCTTTTACATCAAGAAGACCATGGAATGGAACTGATCTTTTAATGGAGAATAATAACACAACAGAACCCAATAAGGTGCACACATTTGTCGACCAATAAGGGTGAAAAGCTAAACACGTTCGCACTTAAGTTATTTGTGGAACTAGATTGGGATTATCTCTTCATTAATTCCACAGAAAAAGTATAAATCTTATATTTGTGTACTTTGGAACAAACTTAGGAATATATAACATCATATTCCATCTGGACTATTTAGGAATATATAACATGATAACGAGGAGAGAACGTGTATATCTTCATTAACATAATAGGTATTTATACTACTCTAAATCAACTAATAAAGAATACAGATCTTCTCCTAATTAGAATAGAAGTATAGCAAATATAGAGATACTAATTAAGATATGGAAGATCAATCAAAGGATATCCTAATATCAATCAAGAGATATCACTAATTATTATAGCTCTTAGTCATAGCTCATCGACGAAATCATCTCATGTTGTTGGTATTGGAAGATACTCTGCTCCATCAAAGACAAGTTTGTTGTAGGATATGTGAATAATGGATGGCTTACACAGAATAGGATGTACTCAATCAGTAGTGGGTACAAATAGAGAAAGGGATGTCTGGAGGAATGGCTTGGAGGAAGATGGATATGGAAATAAGGTAAATATCCCAAATCATAGTTTTGTTTGTTAGTTAACAATGTACAAAATATTGCTTACCAAATAAAGATTGCTTCGACTAGGGATCAATCAAGATAGTAATTGCCTGACAGTAGCAGACTTTATTGCCTTTTTTGAGTTCATCCAATATTAAACAAGTTCACTTTTAACAACCAGTATGGGTTATCGATTTCAGTATGGGTTATCGACTCCAGTATGGGTTATCAAACAACATTCACTAGTGAACATTAAGAAACCAATAATACGTTTAATAACTATGCACAACCAGCAAATTCGTAATCAACAGAAGAATAAATTCTACAAATGATATACAATAACACACACTTAAATCAACAAAATAAGTTGAGGTTTTATGTAAGTTGTTACTCACCTTGTATCATCAAGGATCCGAATAGTCATTCTCCTGAGCTGGAGGCTGGAAATTAGTTTGTTGCACTAATACTAATTCTTTTATTTTTCTCAGTTCTATAATCTCATTTTTGACGTTAGACAGACGATCCTTCAAAGACTGGTTTTTATTTTCAGTTGAACGTAGCTTAGCCAATAATTCAGTTTTTGAGGTAGTTCCTCCTTTCAAATCTTTCGCCTTCAATCCACACCCAAAGCCAAATACATGACTACCACTTTGAGGTCCAAAGCATTTTTCTACAATCTCTATGTTAGGAAGTGATGGTTCAGACTGCACCAATTCCTGGATTTGAGCCTACAAAGTATATAGAGAAATTTTTGTCAGATCCCATAATAACTAAAAGTAAAGGACATGTTCAATTAACCAAACACACATGTTTCTTGATTGTTTCAGGATCGACAAGTGTGTTATTCTTCTTGCGATTCTCGAAGAAAATAGTTGCCAAATCTGGTGGTTTGCCATCTTTTACTCCCTTTACATAAAAGAAAATATGTCAAATAATGTCTCGTCAATATTAAGCAAAAATAGATTTGATGAAAATACCTTTTGATAAATAATCTCTCTAATTGGCTTGCTACCAATATGATGAAGCATCTTCAACTTAGTTCTATTTGCTGCATTCCTGTTACTTCTCGCCTATATTTGAGTGACAACATTAAATCCAAATGCTATAAATAAATTATCAATTAAAAGATCACGGTATAAAATAAAATTAAATAATTAGTTATTATGTCAAACCTGAAAACTTTCTGTGAAAAATGTTCCTTTACCAACCACTCCCATTGTTTCTTGTCTACCCCCTTGGGAACATTCTTAAGAGCCTCTTGGATTGGCTTACCTTCACATATTTTGCATGCAATTGTACTCCCCATTTGTTCCATAATTCTTCATCCATTCCAAAATATGATCGCGATGAATATCCATGTCAACACTCTCAAATTTATCCTGCAATACATCAAACATAGATTGATATCCAATATCATCACAAAAACTCCATGTGATAGAAGAAAACATAGTTCTATAATAAAGCTTGAATTAATAAATACCAGTCACGACCCAAATTCCCAACCTTAGGGATCGTGATGGCGCCTAACACCACACTTTCAAGGCAAGCCAATGTTACAACTCGAATAATTTATTTCCTTAATTTATTACTTAAGCACAAATAAATAACTTCCAAAGGAACTTAATTAGAACAATTTCCAACAATAATAAAATAAAATAATAATAATAACCATTTAAATAAAACGTATCACGAACTAATTATGTAAACAACTCTAAGACTACCCCAGGGTCTGGTGTTACAATTCACGAACTACTAAAGAATACTACAAATAATGGTTGAAAGAGATAGTGTGACTGTTCTGAATAATATAAAACAATGTATGTAGAAATAGGAGAAGACTCTCAGAATCTGCGAACGCCGGCAGATGTACCTCGTGTCTCCAAATAAATCGGGTGGTCGTCCTGGAATCCTCTAATGCTGACTAGTACCTGGATCTGTGCAAAAGAGCACATAGTGTAGTATCAGTACAACTGACCCCATGTACTAAGTAAGTGCCGAGCCTAACCTTGGCGAAGTAGTGACGAGGCTAAGGCAGGGCTTTTAACATTAAATATGTGATATATATATATATATATATATATATATATATATATACGATAACACAATAAAATAACTCTACACGAACAAGAAAATATACCTGAGACAATAATTAAAAAAAACAGGAAGGAAATCTAAACACATCAATTCAAATACTGCAACAATAACAAAATAACACAACCGCCTCTTTCAGGCTTCACCGATAACCAATCCTCAAATATTTCCAAGTTTCCAAACTTTATCTTTGAATAAAAGTAGTGCCAAAATATGAAAATAGTAATATAAAATAGAAAGCTTTGAAAAACACAACAGTAAAAATAAACATTTAGCTTTTCAAATCTTTATTTTCTTTAAAAATCAGTAAAAATATAAATGCCCTCCCTTATCGCTCCTTGTTGCGGCGTGCAACCCGCTCCCACCTGTCCTCCCTTATTGCTCCTCCCTAAATATATCATCCTTATTGCTCCTGTTGCGGCGTGCAAATCGATCCCACCTGTCCATCCTTATCACTCCTTGTTGCGACGTGCAACCTGCTCTCACCAGACATATCATATCAATTTATTCATAAAGAATTTAACAATTCAGGCCAAGCCTTTCACAATACTTTTATTTCCACAATTTCAAACAGAAAATCATATAGCTCGTAAGCTTTAACCAATATCATTTCACAATAAAACCAACCAGAATATAAGTAAACACCATAACGCTGTCAATCCAGCTCAGTCTTTATATACTATGATAAACTCAAGAGAACAGCCAACATTTTTAACACACTTACAACATTAATTGGAAATAACTCAATGAAACCCAATAACCATGTGAACCTCAACAATTACGAAACAGTTAAACTGCATTTCTCACAACTTCCTTAATATTATCAAAACGAAACCACCAAGAACGTAATTATATGTATTTAATTTGTAAAAATAATGCCAAACCTCTCAACCGTTATACATATCACAAGGAAACCAGCTCAAACAACCAATACGCTTTCCAAATAATCACAACAATATCTAACAATAGATCAACAAGGCTAAATAGTCATAGAAGCAATAATGAACATATAACAATTAAGGTAATGATCAAATAAGTGGGGAACGGGAAGGGGGTCATGTTTAACAGACAATTTGGGTGGTGCATAGATACTCGTCACCACACCTATACACCACACCCATGCATTTCACATAGAAAACAAGTGGGGAGTCCTATTCCCTCAAGCCAAAGTTAGACCAAACACTTACCTCAATTTCGCAGGCCACTTACTGCTCAATTATTGCTTTTCCTTTTGAATTCACCTCTAACTTGCTCGAATCTAATCAAATTTAACTTAATATCATTAACTAATTCTAAAGGAAATAAATTTATTGAAAAATATAATTTTTCCTAAGTTTACTCAAAAAAGTGAAAACCCGACCCCTGGCCCGCTTGGTCTAAACTCGGGATTCGGACCAAATTATGTTTACCCATTCACCCACGAACTCAAATATTCTATTAGTTTTGAAATCCGACCTTAATTTTATATAAAAATTTAATTTTTACAAAACTCCTTAATTCTACCCAAATCCTAAATTTTTACCATGAAAATTCTTTGTTTTTGCTTTAAAAGTGATGCAAAATAATAAGGAATTGAAATAACAAAGTTTGGAATTGATTACCTATGAATTAGGGATGAAGATTGTTGAAGAAAACTCGTTTTTAGGGCTGGAACTTCGAAAATTTTGAGAAGAAAGCGTTCTGCCCATTTTTAACAGGTATTTATATTAGCTGGGCTGGACAACTGTAAGATCGCGGATAAGGAGGTGTGATCGCACAGGGTAAGGGAAATTTGAGCACTACGTTCGCATGGGGAGGGGTGCGATCGCACAAGGTATTGGCCTCCCCTCCCCCAGGCCTGATTTAACTCAGTGCGTTTGCACTGTATATTGTGCGTTCGCACAGGCTGGCCAAGGTTGTGCTGTGCGATCACACCCTTAGGTGTGCGTTCGCACGGTGTTCCAAACAGGCCTCCAACTTTACTCTGTGCGATCGTGGAATTTCCTATGCGATCGCACATGACAAAATACCTGGACACCAGAAAAATAAAACCAGCAGTTCTTTCAAGTGAAAAACACACCGTGCCCTATCCGAAACTCACCCGAGCCCTCAGGGCTCTAAAAAAATCATGCACGCAAGTCTAAAAATATCATACCGACTTGCTCGTGCGATAAAATCATGCAAATAACATGTAAATCTATACATTAAACCTCAAAACTCATCGTTTTCAACAAAAACTCTTAAAGTTTATAATTTCTCAACCGGATGTCCCAATCACATCAAACGAACTTCATTTTTCACCAAATTTCACAGTTAACCTTTAAATATCATAAAAAAGCTGTACCGGGATCCTGAACCAAAGTACGGACCCGATACCAATGATTTTTAGCATTATTTCTTTTCTTTAATTCATGAACATTTCAGCAAAATAATTTCTTTCAAAAATTGATTTCTAAGGCTTGGGACCTCGGAATTCATTTCCGGAAATACGCCCGAGTCCCATATTTTACGGCGGACCTCCCGGGATTTTCGGAACATGGACACGGGTCCGTTTACCCAAAATGTTGACCAAAGTCAACTTTTATCAAATTTAAATTCTAAGAATTACTATTTCTCATATTTTCATATAAAAGCTTTCCAGTTTGGCGCCCGGACTGCTCACGCAAATGGAGGTATTTAATTTTAGTCTTTTTATGGTTATTTAGCATGGAACGGAGTCTAATTTTATAAAATGACCCCTTGGGTCATCACAATCTCCACCTCTAAAACACACGTTCGTCCTCAAACGGGCATAGAAAATTACCTGAAGTGGCGAACAAGTGTGGGTATCTACTCTGCATGTATGAATTAAACTCCCAAGTAGCTGCCTCAACGGGATGGCCTCTCCGTTGCACTCGAACTGAAGGAAAACTCTTAGATCTCAATTGGCGAACCTGCCGATCCAAAATAGATACCGGCTCCTCCTCATAAGTCAAGTCTTTGTCCAACTGGACATTGCCAAAATCTAACACGTGGGACAGGTCACCATGATATTTCCGAAGCATAGCCACATGGAATATCGGATGAACTGAGGATAACCTTGGAGGCAATGCAAGTCTATAAGCTACCTCCCCCACCTTATCAAGAATGTCAAACGACCCGATATGCCTAGGGCTCAACTTACCCTTCTTCCCAAATCTCATAACACCCTTCATGGGCGACACACGAAGTAATACTATCTCTCCAACCATGAATGATACATCATGAACCTTACGATCGGCATAACTCTTTGCCTAGACTGAGTTGCACGAAGTCTCTCCTGAATAATCTTGACCTTATCTAAGGCCTCCTGAACTAGGTCTGTCCCCAACAACCGAGCCTCTCCTGGCTCGAACCATCCAACTGGCGATCTGCACCGTCTACCATATAATGCCTCATAAGGAGCCATTTGAATGCTCGACTAATATCTATTATTATAAGAAAACTCCGCTAACGGCAAGAACTGATCCCATGAGCCTCCAAAGTCAATAACACAATCACATAGCATATCCTCAAATATCTGAATAGTACGCTCGGACTGCCCGTCAGTCTGAGGGTGAAATGTGCTCAACTCTACTCGGGTACCCAACTCATGTTGAACTGCTATCCAAAAGTGCGAAGTAAACTGCGTACTCTGATCAGAAATGATAGACACGGTCACACCATGAAGGCGAACTATCTCCCGAATATATAACTCAGCCAACCGCTCTGAAGTATAAGTACTTGATACATGAATGAAATGTGCTGATTTATTCACCCTATCCACAATAACCCAAATTGCGTCAAATGTCCTCTGAGTCCGTGGGAGTCCAGCAACGAAGTCCCTAGTGATACGCTTCCTCTTCCACTCAAGAATCTCTATCTTCTGTAGCAAACCACCGGGTCCCTAATGCTCATATTTTATATGCTGACAATTTAAGCAACGAGCCACATAATCCACAATGTCCTTTTTTCATCCTTCTCCACCAATAATGTTGTTTCAAATCTTGGTACATTTTAGCTGCTTGAATAAGTATTGGAGACTGCGATGGTCTGTAAAAACTTCACACTGCACACCATAAAGGTAGTGCTCCAACCTTTCAAGGTATGAACAATGGCTGTCATCTCTAAGTCATGAACAGGGTAATTCTTCTCATGGACTTTCAACTGACAAGACGCATACGCAATCACCCTTCCATCTTGCATCAATACTGCTCCAAGTCCAACTCGAGAAGCATCACAATACACCGTGAAAGAACCTGAATCTGATGGTAACACTAACATCGGCGTTGCAGTCAAGGCTAATCTTAAGTTTCTGAAAGTTCAACGCACACTCGCCTGACCATTCTAATGGAACATCTTTTCGGCTCAATATGTTTCTTAATAGTTGTTCACAGTCACTTACGAAATCATCAAATTGCTTCACGTCAACAAAGAAAAAAAATCTCCTTTCAAACCTTCACAACACTGATAACGAAATGCGATTCACGAAGGCCTCATAGTTATATACGCGAATCAATGTGTCTCATTTAACGCCACCCGAGCGGGCACATACCTCGTAGGTCAAAGCTCAATAATTATAACACGAATTTGGCAAATCATGCACAGTTAATTAATTAATTTCCTTGTTTATTTATTTATTTATTTACTTATTATTAGTATTAATTTTATTATTATTTATTCATTTATTAATATTATTATCATTATTTTATACGTAAATTGTTGAATAAGCCTAACAGGTATGGCTCCCTACCAGTACTATAGTAAAATTTTGATTCACACCGGAGAATTTAAACACAAGAATTTCCATTGCGGCTCGTAGCCCGGTTTAAACATACGAAATCATATCAAAATGCGAGGATCTCGTCCTCTATTCTGAATCACAAGTAATACGCATATCGCCACTCAAAACCTTCCATTTTCTTCTTTTGAATATTATTCGTTAAATTAAATTACAATACGTAATGTTAGACATAGCTATCTCCATAGAATTTCTCAATACAAGTATTCCCATAAGTAGATTTTTGAGCTATGAAGCTCACCCAAGAGTTGATCATATTAGAAGAATTTATTAGATTCGCATAACCGAATTAAGTTCAGAAAATTATCACTTTATAATAATTAGAGATTGTTCTTGTAATGACACCATTTAATGTAACGACCTCAGCCCTACCATAGAATATACCAACAGACTGGGTCTCCACCTCTAGGAGTCTGACTTCCATCTTCGACATGTAAGTTGAGTTGTAACTGCAATGAGTCACGTAGCTTGAGTGTTTTGATGAAGTATGACCCTCCCTAGTCTAGGACAATTTCTATCACTAGCCGAAATGAAGTATCAACCTGCCCTGAATCGCACAATTTTTTTTTTACAATCATAATTGAGTCCTTTAATGAGTCTGGGGACTCGCCCTCTAGCTATATGAACTGAAGTAGGAGTGTGACGGGCTGACTTATCGAACCTGGTAGCATGTTCTAACACCGTCATATGACCTGACGCAACCGCTCAAACCTTATGCACCACGCATTATGGAGGGTCCGCGAAACATATTCTTTCAAAAGCATTTATGAGAACTAAGTCAAATAGTTGATGTGGCACTGGCTGGTCGTCCTCTTCGTAGGCTTGCCTCAACAACCGGCGACCAATTTCTCCTTTACCCCTTTGACTCAACACCGCTGAGCTACCCCAATTATTCATGTACTCTTCATTATTCCTTGGGGAAACTCTTATTCCTATTGATGCACAACGATCCCACAAGTAAAACTTTATACAAATAATTTTTTTGGCACGAACCATATAGTCTAGAATCTTGTCAACCACTGTACTCCCTCTGGAGCACCCCAAAATCCGCAACCGTAGCTTCCACACTGAGTAAACCTTCTGTAGATCTAAAGTTGTTTATATAACTCCTTTGGTACTGAGGTATATGGTCATTAAGGAGACAGACACACCGCAATCCTTAGCTTTATCTCTTGCAAAAATCTCAGGCCTTATACCTTTCAAGCCAAAATTGATATAACGCATGACCCCACAATCTATTCTTTGATAGTGGACTTCTCCACTTGGCACGAAGTCATAGGTCACAATGCCTGATAATCCACAATGTTAAACTTCACAGCTCATATAATCAACCTTGTTGCTTTCAACTATTCCCTTGTTTTGCAATACTGGAGTAGCTATAAATCCTTCTGGAATGTGTATTAGTCCTACATGTACTGACTGACCTAGAACCTCCCGCGTTTAGATCCATTTGAGACTGTAGAATAGGTGTTAATGTTCGAGCTTTAGAATGAGCTCTGCTTCTGTCTCTTCTCCTAATCATAGTTGTCATTGGGGCTTCGTCTCTTGTCCAGTTGCAAACGCTTTGCACGTTGTCGAGATTTGTGAGAGGACAAGAATAGACAAGTTCAATCATCAATGGTATAATAAATTCGCACGATAGAGTAGAATAGAATTGGGATTGTTCCTAACTCAATAGCCTCTGAGAGATAAGTACAGACGTCTCCATACCAGTCCTTCATACTCTACTAAGCTTGTTCGTGGATTGTGGGACCTAAGTAAACCTAGTGCTCTGATACCAACTTGTCACGACCCAAATTCCCAACCTTAGAGATCGTGATGGCGCCTAACACCACACTTTCTAGGCAAGCCGATTTTAGAACTCGAATAATTTATTTCCTTAATTTATTACTTAAGCACAAATAAATAACTTCCAAAGGAACTTAATTAGAAAAATTCCCAAAAACAATAAAATAAAATAATAATAATAACCATTTAAATAAAACGGATCACGAACTAATTATGTAAACAACTCTAAGACTACCCCAGGGTCTGGTGTCACAATCCACGAACTACTAAAGAATACTACAAATAATGGCTGAAAGAAATAGTGTGACTGTTCTGAATAATATAAAACAGTGTATGTAGAAATGTGAGAAGACTCTCGGAATCTGCGAACGCCGACAGATGTACCTCGTGTCTCCAAATGAATCGGTGGTCATCCTGGAATCCTCTACTGCTGACTAGTACCTGGATCTGTGCAAAAGAGCACAGAGTGTAGTATCAGTACAACCGACCCCATGTAATGAGTAAGTGCCGAGCCTAACCTTGGCGAAGTAGTGACGAGGCTAAGGCGGGGCTTTTAACAATATATATATATATATATATATATATATATATATATATGTATATATATATATATATATATGTATATATATATCGATAACACAATAAAATAATTCTACACAAACAAGAAAATATATCTGAGACAATAATTAAAAAATAAATAGGAAGGAAATCTAAACACATCAATTCAAATACTGCAACAATAACAAAATAACACAACCGCCTCTTTTAAGCTTCACCTATAACCAATCCTCAAAAATTTCCATGTTTCCAAACTTTATCTTTGAATAAAAGTAGTGCCAAAATATGAAAATAGTAATATAAAATAGAAAGCTTCAAATATTTATTTTTCAAAAAAAAAAAACACAACAGTAAAAATAAACATTTAGCTTTTCAAATCTTTATTTTCTTTGAAAATCAGTAAAAATATAAATGTCCTCCCTTATCGCTCCTTGTTGCGGTGTGCAACCCGCTCCCACATGTCCTCCCTTATTGCTGCTCCCTAAATATATCACCCTTATTTCTCCTGTTGCGGCGTGCAACTCGATCCACCTGTCCACCCTTATCACTCCTTGTTGCGGCGTGCAACCCGCTCCCACCAGACATATCATATCAATTTATTCATAAAGAATTTTACAATTCAGGCCAAGCCTTTCACAATACTGTTATTTCCACAATTTCAAACAGAAAATCATATAGCTCGTAAGCTTTAACCAATATCATTTCACAATAAAACCAACCAGAATATAAGTAAACACCGTAACGCTGTCAATCCAGCTCAGTCTTTATATACTATGATAAACTCAAGAGAACAACCAACATTTTTAACACACTTACAACAACAATTGGAAATAACTCAATGAAACCCAATAACCATGTGAACCTCAACAATTACGAAATATTTAGACTGCATTTTCTCACAACTTTCTCAATATTATCAAAACGAAACCACCAGGAACGTAATTATATGTATATAATTCGTAAAATAATGCCAAACCTCTCAACTGTTATACATATCACAAGGAAACCAGCTCAAACAACCAATACTCTTTCCAAATAATCACAACAATATCTAACAATAGATCAACAAGGCCAAATAGTCATAGAAGCAATAATGAACATATAACAATTAAGGTAATGATCAAATAAGTGGGGAATTGGAAGGGGGTCATGTTTAACAGACAATTTGGGTGGTGCATAGATACTCGTCACCACACCTATACACCACGCCCATGCATTTCACATAGAAAACAAGTGGAGAGTCCTATTCACTCAAGCCAAAGTTAGACCAAACACTTACCTCAATTTCGCAGGCCACTTACTGCTCAATTATTACTTTTCCTTTTGAATTCACCTCTAACTTGCTCGAATCTAATCAAAATTAACTTAATATCATTAACTAATGCTAAAGGAAATAAATTTATTGAAAAATATAATTTTTCCTAAGTTTACTCAAATAAAGTGAAAACCCGACCCCGAGTCCGCTTGGTCTAAACTCGGGGTTCGGACAAAATTATGTTTACCCATTCACCCACGAACCCAAATATTCTATTAGTTTTGAAATCCGACCTTAATTTGATATAAAAATTTAATTTTTACAAAACTCCTTAATTCTACCCAAATCCTAAATTTTTACCATGAAAATTCTTTGTTTTTGCTTTAAAAGTGATGCAAAATAAAAAGGAATTGAAAGAACAAGGTTTGGAATTGATTACCTATGAATTGGGGATGAAGATTGTTGAAGAGAACTCGTTTTTAGCGCTGGAACTTCGAAAATTTGAAGAAGAAAGGGTTCTGCCCATTTTTAACAGGTATTTATATTAGCTGGGCTGGACAACTGTAAGATCACGGATAAGGAGGTGTGATCGCACAACGTAAGGGAAATTTGAGCACTGCTTCCGCATGGGGAGGGGTGCGATCACACAGGGTATTGGCCTCCCCTCCCCCGGGCCTGATTTAACTCAGTGCGTTTGCACTGTATATTGTGTGTTCGCATAGGTTGGCCAAGGCTGTGCTTTGCAATCACACCCTTAGTTGTGCGTTCGCACGGTGTTCCAAACAGGTCTCCAACTTTACTATGTACGATCACGGACTTTCCTATGCGATCGCACAGGACAAAATACCTGGACACCAGAAAAAAAAAACCAGCAGTTCTTTCAAGTGAAAAACACCCTGTGCCCTATCCGAAACTCACCCGAGTCCTCGGGGCTCTAAACAAATCATGCACGCAAGTCTAAAAACATGATACGGACTTGCTCGTGCGATAAAATCATGCAAATAACATGTAAATCTAAACCTCAAAACTCATCGTTTTCAACAAAAACTCTTAAAGTTCATAATTTCTCAACCGGATGTCTGAATCACATCAAACGAACTCTGTTTTTCACCAAATTTCACAGTTAACCTTTAAATATCATAACAAAGCTGTAGCGGGTTCCGAAACAAAAATACGGACCCGATACCAATGATTTTTAGCATTATTTCTTTTCTTTAATTCATGAACATTTCAGCAAAATAATTTCTTTCAAAAATTGATTTCTAAGGCTTGGGACCTCGGAATTCATTTTTGGGCATACGCCCGAGTCTCATATTTTACTGTGGACCTCCCGGGATTGTCGAAATACGGATATGGGTCTGTTTACTCAAAATGTTTACCAAAGTCAACTTTTATCAAATTTAAATTCTAAAAATCACTATTTCTCATATTTTCACATAAAAGCTTTCCGGTTTTACGCCTGGACTGTGCACACAAATCGAGGTATTTAATTTTAGTCTTTTTATAGTTATTTGGCATGGAACATAGTCTAATTTTATAATATGACCCCTTGGGTCATCACAATACCTTAGACTTAATAAAACACAGAACATGCACAAACAATAACTACATCATCAAAGTAGTCCCAATGGCACCAGTAATGATGTGCAAATGCACGAAATGGTGAATATTTAAGTATTTCTTCACACTAAAACTGCTCATTCCAATACGGTCATTGTCATTTTCTAACTATAAAAACAACTCTGGCCTATTGATTATATAAGGTCGTGATGAATTTGGATACCTAACTAGGTTCTCTGTTTCTTTCAATAACCTACTCCACAAATCGATTCATACGGTAATGAATAAAACATGCCTAACCAGTGACGTTCCAAAAGCTTGCTATGGTAAACAACACAAGTTCCAGCAAATAGAAAATGGTAAACTTACTGATTCTGCTGAGACATTCTACATCAAGTTTTCATAACATATCAACGTATTACAATATAAAACAAACTACATACACAATAGAAAAAGCGATTTGACCTCCATCAATGCACAACTCAGCAGCATATGAAGTCAACCATAATTATCCTGAAATTGGTGAGGGTTGATATTTCTTTTTATTGTACTATGCCAAGTCTGCATATTAGGAGGCTTTTATTTTGACAGTAGCACTCTTAATGCTTTATGAGAAAGGTTTCTAGTATTTCACCTGGCTAATTATTTTCATATATAAACTTAGCAGCATCAGCCTGTGCTAGAAAAGCTTGTGCACTACAGAAGATTTCCATCCCATAGTTTGCATATGCCCTTTCTAAAAAACCAATGGATTTTTATTCATTGGTCCCATTTCAGACACCCCCAAACAGAACATAGATCGAAGCCCTCGCCCTCGTCCCTTCGCTACAACACCTAGTATAAGGAAATCACATTAGTAAAAAAATAGCACTAAAATTTAGGTGTACAAATTGATAACATAATATATTTGAAAAATCATACTCGTTTCAACAGTTTGGTTGTACTTCATAGCTTGATCAGTAGATGGAAAAAATGGAATATCTGTTATCAAACTTGCCAAACTCATCTTTATGACTAAACTTCCTACGATTTACAAAGGTTATAGTAAACTCCTTAGATTTTTATAGTACACACATTAAACAGCTTGGTAAACCATCATATTCCAAGATATTTCCTAACCTCTATGAAAATACCATATGGACTACAAGTTTTTGTAATCTTCATATTTTTTATGGCATCCTTTACCTCAGCTGACCTAAATCTATGAGTGTAACAAAAGTTTCGATCATGTACAGATGTATGTATTGAACAATTGATCAAAATAGCCTCTCCATATCTCATTGGTCTCACTAT
The DNA here is from genome assembly GCA_005239525.1 of Nicotiana knightiana. Taxonomy (NCBI): domain Eukaryota; kingdom Viridiplantae; phylum Streptophyta; class Magnoliopsida; order Solanales; family Solanaceae; genus Nicotiana; species Nicotiana knightiana. The sequence continues at coordinate 25,293 of ML413884.1, forward strand.
CTCCAACCAGTACTTGTTTAGAATCGTCTTTAATACAATTCACTTGGTTTAAGTCCCTAGTCCTCTTTTATCTCAATCATACTAGTTTTGCTACTTCTTTCTCTCCTTCTCGTGTCCCTAACTTTTGTTACAAGTCATCGAGGATTTCTCCTCGAGTTTTATTGATCGTTTTCTTAGCTCCCTCTTAGCTCTCTTATAGTCTTCAAAGACTACTCCATCTTCTGTTTCTGGTAATTTCCTATAGCACTCTTTTAGTTTTAATAAACTCAAAGCACCTCCTCATTCCACCACCAGGATTCTTGTGGTCGAGGTCCTAAACCTTTAGACACACTTCTATCACTTCACTTGCTATTTTTTTAATTACAAACTAATATTTCCTTCCACAGGATATCTAACCCTCTCCCTTCTAAATCTCATGTTCCTTCCTCTCATAATTTTTCTTAAACTTCTAACTAGTTAGCACCCTTTAATTCCTACCACCGAATTCTCGGTTTCTTACAACTATACATATGTGTTATACTTACCAAATTCATGCTAATTGTTAGGAAAAAACTAAAGCTTTGATTATCACATCTTAGTAGTAACTTTTCTCATAGACCCTTTTGATGCTTTAAATCAGAAAGAAAGAAAAAAAAAATAAACTAAAGCAAAGAAAAGAACTCACTGAAGACTTAAGAAACTGGCACAAACTAAGAAAATTATAAGCAAAAGCACTGAAATGGGTATATACAAGTAAGTTCGACCAAAAACTCATGCAGAATTAACAACAAATAACAATCAAAATCCCTTTGCATATGCATTAATAAATCACAACAGTGATCGAGCTGTTGTCGATCGAGTGGCGCATATGCTGTAATGCCTGAAGCTATTGTTGCTATCAGTGGTGACATTACTGCTGTAGTGCCAAACTCGTGACCCTTCAAGCTAATCCCCAGAAGAATTGTAACAAATCGCAAAGAAGAAAACCATCACAGAGACGAAACTCTACAAGAAAAACTCAAATTTCTCCTCCTTGAACTACGAGTCCCATCTTTAAACCAATATTTTCACTGTTATCACTCACACAATAACTATCACTATTCTAAACAACCCAATTGCAAAAAACAACCAAAGAAACAGAAAATTGCAGAACCCGATTTTTGATTTCTGGTTCAATCAGAAAAAAAAAAAACAACAAGAAGAAAAAAGGAACGAAACAGATAAAAGAGAAAGAAATTAAACTTACTCTTGATTAGGCAGATAATCCAATGGTAGAGACGCCAACCTTCTGAGTTTGAAGTTATGAACTTTGCAACCTTCTGAGTTTGAAGTGATGATTTTTGCAACCTTCGACTTCTGACTGATGAAGTTTCCTTCTGAACTTTGAAGATTGAAGTCACTGGCCGCTTGATTAGGGATTGAGCTTGAAGAGAATTGAAGTCGCCGCTTGATTTGATTAGGGATTGTAGCGTGAATTGAAGTCTTGATTTGATTAGGGATTGTAGCGTGAATTGAAGTCGCTCTTGATTAGGGATTGTAGCGTGAAAGTGAATTTCTGGAGGGATTTTACAGTGCAAATATATTTTTGGAGGTTTTTTTTAACTTTATTTTCAGATTTCCGCCCCTATCCCGCTAAAATGGAGTATTAGCGACCAGATATTAAATTTTATTTAGACCAGAATAAGTCTAGTCGTGTATTTAGAAAACAAATTTGGTATTAGAGACCAAAAAAAATCTCATCCCTGTAAGTACACTTTTGGAGATCATATTTAAAACTTGTCGCTAAATACTGGTCCCTAATAAGCCTTTTTCTTATAGTGATCACATTTAAATATGATGAAGATCAGAGTCATACTGTTGTGTTTATAAGTACTACTTTGTGAAGTTGTTGAATTTTATAATCTTAAGAAAAAAGTATTGTGTATGTCTTTTGATAATGCTTCTAACAATAATGCCGCAATTTCAATATTAAAACTGCATTTGCAACTACCATTTGACGAAATTTTTCATGTTAGGTGTGCATGTCATGTTTATAATTTAATTGTTAAAAGTGACATTGATTTATTTTCAACTGAGATTACTCATGTTAGAAGAGCAGTTGGCGTTATTCAAGGAAATAATAGACAATCTAGAATTAGGGAATTTAAGAATAAGTGTACCGAGCATAACCTTAAGCCCAGATTCATGGCAGACGAAATTGTTACTAGATGAAATTATACATATATATTTTTAAAATGTTGCTACAAATATAGATTGCCAATAACTAAAGTTGCTAATGCGCATTGTACTGATCCAAACCGTATGTTAACAACTATTACTTGGGAGGCCATTAATGATGTTGTTAAATTTTTACATAAATTTTATATAACTATTGTTGAGTTTTCTGGAGCATATTACCCTACTGTTACTATGGTTTTAGTGCATATAACTGAAATTTCTTTTCTACTCTCTGAATTTAAGAAGAAAGAAAAATATAAGGATGTTGTTGAAAAAATGCAAGCAAAATTCAAAAAATATTTCTTTTCAATTCCTCCGATTTACTTAATTTGTGCTGTTTAAATCCTTCTATTAAGATATCTGATTGTCACCAATTAATCAATGTTTTATATACTTATATGGAGATTGGATCAACTGAAATCCCAGATAATATGTTTGTATGAACAAGCTAAATGATTATTTACAATAATTATATAATTATTATGCAAATATATTTGATGATGATGCTCTTAATGTAGGCAGTGTTAATCCCACTATGCATTGTACCACTTCTACTACTATGGATGATGATGAAGGCCTTGATAGTTTTAATATTTTTTTCTACATTTTCTTGCACTCAAACAAGTAGCAGGAACATTGATGAACTTCAATTCTACTTGCAAAAGCAAAAAGAGCCCCGCACGAAAGAATTTTCACTGTTGGGATGGTAGCATGAAAATGGAAAGCAATTTCCTGTTCTTTCCGCTATAGTTCAGAACGTGCTGAATATGCCAATTTCAACTGTTGCATCATAGAGTGCATTTAGTCAAGTAAGACAACAACTTGGAGACACCCGTCACTCATTGGGAAACAATGCTTTGGAAGTTTTTGTATGTTTCAGAGATTGGATTAGATCGGAACGAAGAAATCAGGGACATGAAGATGTTGATAGCCAAGCCAAGAAGACGAGGAACTTGGAGATATATTAACACATGGTAACCCATCTGAATTTAACACTCTAGAAGATGACCAAGAAGTTCATATTGATTATGAAGAACTTACTAAGGCAATGCAAAACCTTTGAATTTACTCTTTTTTTGTTAATTTACTTGTTGTTAAACGTAAACCTTTCAATTTGTAAGTTTGAATTATGAAATAAATGTAGCACTTGTAATTTATAAGTGCAATTTTTTTCCATCTTCATTGTGTTCTTTATATTTTTACTTTATATTAATATAAATTACAATAGCTATGCAAAATATTTAAGAAAAAAATAATAAAAATAATAAAAATAACACTAACCCAGCCGAGCCCCTTGTATCCGTAACCCCTACAGTTTATTTTTTATCCGGATGGACCTGGACCTGTTAAGCCCGAAAAACACTAAACCGTAACCGATCCGAATAAAAACAAACCGGTTTCATTTTCCCCCAATTCGAACGGGCCCGGCCCGGCCCACCCGTTTAACGCCTCTAGTCCAAACTAAGAAATATCAGGACTCATTGCCAGTACTACTCATTATGTTTTAGGAGTATGGAAATGCTGAAAATCTGGAAGTTGCATGTGATGTGGTTGATCCATAAATTATCATTTTCTTCTATATATAATCATCACTCCCATCTTTACCTCACAACTCTGCATATAATCAGAACTCAACCATATATGGCTACCAGCTCCAACTTGATTATCTAGTAAATATCTTCCTTCTCTCTTCATACACGTGACACTATTAATTTATATCTTCCAGGCATTAATTAGCTAATTTTTCCTTAGTGTCCTAATTAAACTTTTGTAACCTTAGTTAGAACCTTCAATTTTCATAAGCACTTATTGTTTTTATGAGTGGCTGTCCCTATCTCTAAGTGTTTTCAGTATATTATAGTGGTTGGATAACCAAATTATGAAGTGACAATGGTGAAAAACCTAAAAAAAGATTGTAATAATAATAATTTACAAGGATATATTCTTCAAGGTAGATTTTGCGATTTTTATGGATTCGCCAACTTGCACCACTCGGTTTGAAAATCAGACAAAATTCTCTCCCTTCTCTTCCATATATATTCACGAGACTCCAATCCCAAAATTCTTTTAAAATAAATTTGTAGTTTTGAGTATGAGAGTCAACTTATAAATTATAATTTTGAATATTCTGTGGTTCCTCATATTAAATGAGAAAATTATAAGTGGAAGATTGATCAGAAGAAGCATCCACAACTAAAGACAAAATTATTCTTGGATGTAAGGGGAGAGGGGTCATGAGAGGGATCGAAGGAAAGTCCTTAACATTTTCCAATATTATTTCTTTGTTTCAAATTTCTTGAAGTTTCGTACAGAATATTTTGCTGTCCACAGAATTTCATTTTCGTCTTTACTGAAAATTAGTGGGTCGAAAGAAAATGATTTTTTGGCCAATTTTGCAAACTGTTTATATAGTATTATTATTTTCAGGATTGTAACTCAATAATCCAGGAACATGTGAAATAGTGGTCCTGAAAACAGACTAACAACTCTCGTTGTTCCTTGTTTTCTTTTTAATTACGACAATGTACCATGGCAAAAGATTTCACTACCCAACCAAACCTTTTATTTTTATTTTTATTTTTTATAATTGTCTTGCCCTGCCTTAAAATATTTACTATTTTTTCCTTTATTCATCTTCGAATACTTTTCCTTATTTTGGGTTTATTTTTAGTTTGTCATTTTCATTTGTGAAAAAAAAAATGCATGACCACGATTAGATTTGGACTGGTTGTGTTGGGAATAACTCATTAATGGATCGATTCTGGATTTCTGGTACAACTCATATTAAGACATCTATAAGACTTAGTAAAAGAAAGAGAAAAAAGTCACCACAATTTCATCCGCTTTCTCTCCCTCTTTATATGTTGTTTTTGCTTCTCGTTTTTTTTAGTTACATATAGGGGTAGGGAGAATGAAATAATTAAACAAATTATAAAGAAAGAAACAATCGAATGAAAAAGTAAATTAATGTATAGTCCATAACAAAAGTCTGATTGGATTAGGCCATGACATGCGCCTTACTGACTCCATATGTTATAATTGGTTCATGTCTAACTTATATTTCGACCTCCTCAGGCATAAAAATGGGATTTGAATTTCAACCATCCATCTTTATCATTATCCACCTTAATCCGTATTACAATATAAGGATTAAGGAATATGCTTCGTTTTTCTTATTACTCACTAAAAACAATGAATAGAAAGTTCCTATATTTGCATAAAACGCCAGCATACTTCTATACATATAAATTGCTCCGAACATATAACAACAACAACAATAACAATAGACTTTTATTATGAGCTTAATATTATGAAGACCCTTTTTTATTGCGTGGTCAAATTTTTAGAAATTTTATAAGGAAAGTAAAAAAGCACAAAACGAGGGAACGTGGAGTTTGAAATCCTACTGAGGTTAGTATAGTTGAGAATGGGCTAGTCTATAACGCACTTAAAGATGGGCAGGGCATCCAAAACCTTCAATTGAAATGTAAGTTCTTTATAGAAAGGGTAGGCCTGACACAGCCCATGGCCCATTAAGTTAATAAGCGGAGTCGGACTGAATTGGGCTTTAATTGGATTAATATTTTCAAAAATTAACCCAAATAGTTTCCCACACAACAACTTAAATTAAAAAGAAGAACTTTCATAAACGACTATTGTTTGAAGGCTTATTGCTGGGCGTCGTTATAATTTAACTAATTACATTCAGTAGCTACTAATTGATGACCATGATATGTATGTCGTTGTATTCAATTCGGTTGTATATATTGTATTCAATTCGGATATATTCGTTCTTATATACTTTACATTGTACTCAATTTCACTATAGAATTCAATTGTATTCAAACAATAAAAAATCAAAAAACAGGGTGCATGTTGTTGATACCCAAGTTTGCCCTCATATATTTTTCAAATAGTATATATACTTTCAAAATATCCTTTTGCACTATTATTTAATTTACAAGATATACAAGAGCACTTTTTATAATTTTTTAAATAATTTTAGAGTTTTTTAAATTAATTTTCTTGCATTAAATTACATAAAAATTCAGTAATTATCCCTTTAAATTATTTGTGATGACTTAATCATCCAAATTACTATTTTTGCATCCTCATACATGTTTCGTAATATTTTTCACTTCATTTCATATAATTATGTTTACATTTTTAAGCTATTTATTTAATTTTGTAATAATAGCTTGTATTCATATACAAAGACTCCTTATTTATACTATTTGTGTCAAAATCGTATTTTATATTTTTACAATGCTAAATAATTATTTTAAATCACTTTAGTGCATAAAACATATTTTTTATTTATTTACAAGCCATTTTCTAAAATTATTTTTAATAAATTGAGTGTACTTAAGAGCTGGCCCAATTTTTAAATCAATTTTCGGACCAAAAGGCCCAATACCTTAGCGCAGAACCCCGACCCAAAACTAAACGACCCGGTCGGTACCCGTTTAATTAACCCGCCCCAGTCCCTTTTTAAAATCCTGGCTGTTGATCTTTAAGATCAACCACCCACAATTAACCTACACCTTTTAATTACCCAACCCCAAACCCTAATCATCATTCCCTCTAAACCGCCGCCCTGAGACTCTCCCCCTTTCTCTGAAGAACCCTAATCACTGTCCTTCCTTAATCCCTCTCCTAATCCATCTCCTAATGGGATTCGACTACTATTTTCTTAGCAAATTCGCATCCTTCTGGTATTGATTGTCCGTTTGTGGTGTTACCTAAGTGCTTGCCTAAACATGGCAAGCAATAATCTCAGAAAACGAATAAGAAGGGGTTCGAATCTTTGATTTTTAGCTCTGATTTGTCTACATACATTCAACACTATATTATGTGAGTCCGATTTCGTTTGGATTTCTTTGATTTACACTTTCCTTATGTGGTTGTTCAATTTCTGACTGCTATAACCCCCCCCCCCCC
>ML413884.1:32747-46158 GCA_005239525.1 Nicotiana knightiana
CCTGCCCCCCCCATTTTCCCTTCTTGGGACAGACTTTTGAAATCGATTTTTCTTCACTAAAATTGGGGTTTTGCTACTCTCTTGTTCTGTATTCTGTATTGGCCGGCTGAAAGCGAAGGTCATTAACACCTTGTTACTCAACCTGTTCTTGGTGCGAGCATTGCCATGAGTTTACCGTAGCTCTTTGGAACTTTGATGCATTGGGATTCTTGATTTTCTATGGAAGTTTATTCTCTATTGTTCTTCTCTTAACTGCTAAGTTACTAGACTTGTAATTCATTCCTATGTATATGTGATTTGCATATGTTTTCACTCCTGAAGTTCGTCAGTTTAATGTATTTTCTTAGATGTTTTTGTGTGCAATTCTGTTTGCTTTCTTTAATTTTTTTAGGTCTCTTACACTTTCAGCAAGCATGCCTAAACATGGTTCTATTAAATTAGATATTTTTCAAGTCTGACTAGTCATTGTGTTAAGAAGTACTACTGTTTGAGACCTTTACACTTGTTAGCATCTTTTGGTGTTTAAATTTTACCTTAGGCTATCAATCTTGTTACTTGAATATGCTTTGCCTACATAATTTGTGCTTTCTTTCATTAGCTAGTCAATCGTGTTCAAATCATGAATGTGTACACTCACTACATGGCACAAGTCCATTTTACTATCATATTATGAATTTCTGTGATGATATCTTGCCTATCTAACATGTTTTGACCATGCTCTCTATCAGTATGCCCTTTAGCATGTTTTAACCCCCTGATTCACCAGTAGTTGTAATTTGCTTTTATCATGTCTAAATGTTGTGTTGCTTCCAATTAATATGACTCTATCTTAACATTAGGACCTACACTTAGCATAATTTGGTCCTTTTCCTTTATTATGAATCTGTGCATGCTATTTTCACCAATCTTGCAAACATGTTCTGCTAATGTATGACTACTTATGCACTAAATGTCGAACTTTTTTTTCCTGAACCTTTGCTAAGTCTGTTCTAAAGCCCTAGGGCCTGTTTGATAATCCGCTTTATGTGACTCTGTTTTTATCCCCTCAACTTTGTCTCTCAACCTTAGTTTACTATCCTTCACTTGCCTCCTGGGCTCTCTTGAGTTTTCATTCTTAGCCGGCTGAAAGAGAATTCTACCTAGGTTCTATGATTGACCTCCCTAGTGTGAGCACTGCTCAGGGTCCAATTGAGACCCTTGTGAACTCTGAACACTAGGCCTTGGTCCTTAAGTCATTTCCTAAATCTCAAACTACTCCTATTCATTCCACTCTATCCTGTTATCTGTTGTATTGGTTGATACCTGGCACTATGGTCAAATAAATTGACTTTGGGCTCCTCTATGGATTCTAGGGCCGTGTGTTGAATGTGGCTCCTTATTAGAGGCCTGAGTATGATGTGTGAGAGTTATTGAAGGTCCAGAAAATGCTGGGTATTTCATTTTAAGCCTACTATGGGCCTATTATCACTGTTGTATAATATTTGTATTTTACTCATTATTGGGCCTTTAATAACTTTTGTATAAATGATTAGGGTGTTAGTAGAAAGAAAAATGGGTAGAATTTAATATTTGCATGAAAAAATGGGTAGATAATATGCCTATAGGACTTAGTAAATTTATTTGCTATATGTGTTTCTCAACTACTATGTACACTATAAAAACCATGCCATTAGAGGAAGTGCGCACACACACACACAATGTATGTTAGCAAACACGAGTAGAAAATGCTATAATTATATTTATTGCTATGTGTTATTAGAAAACCCCCCTATAGGAATTAGTTATCATTGATGTTTCTATTAATTCTCATCGTCTACTAGAAATCATGCCTATAGAATTCCAATTATTTTATTTGGCGTTATTCACCTAGAAAATATGCCTATAGGGTTAAGATGTGACAATAAAATAAGCTCTAAAGTACTATGAGTAAGAGATCCTGCCTATAGGAAATAATTGCTCGCTATAATTGGTTAATGATAGACCATTCAAACACTGCTTCATGTACGTCGTATGAATAATTCTGGGACTTTTCCCAGCAGATTTTGTTATACCCAACTGCGTAGATCACTTAGGCATAACACATATAGGATTAGTAACTTAAAACTTGCAATAACCAGCTTGTAATGCCTGAGTAATTCTGTCTATGAGCGATATCTTTCCTTTGAAACAGCCTGCATGATTTAACTCAAAAATCACCTAGAAAGCATGTCTATAGGTTTAAAATTTTGGATTCTGAAACCTCCTAATTGGCATATGCGTTTGTGTGCATTTGTTGCTTAAGTGTGGAGGTCAATGTGAGCCCTTAATTGCTTTTATATGAAGTCTTTATATGTTTTGCTTGTCGCCTAGTTTTGCATTTTTAAGAAGCCTAGATAAGGTCTAGAACCTTACAAATAGAGGTCCAAAACCTCCTGGATCATAGGTATGGGATGGGTAGTGCACACGTAGGGCACTATTTAGAATTGAATTAGAGCGCTCTTAGGTAAAAACCTTTAACATAGCAATCAGGTAGCAGGAGATGATAGTTTGTACCTGCTGAATAATATGAGTAGCACCTTATCCCAAGGGAGTTACGAAATATTATTTATGTTGCACGGGGTGATCATTTAGGCTAAAAACTTAGGACCCCCCCCCCCCTTTTTCCTATCTTTCTCTCTAGTAGAAGTGAAATTGTTGTACCTCTTATTCGCATTAATAGCTTTGTAATAAAATTCTTAGACTTTTGTATTCTCTTTGCTTACTTGATCACATAGACTAATCCACATAATTTAAGTTCGGCCGAGACCCACAGTTCTGGACCTCGAGGAGTGCCAAACACTTTATCTTTGAGGTAACTTGAGCCCTTACCCGATCTATGGTGGCGTTGACTAGTTAAGCCAGAGTCATTTGCAAATAGGTTCCCTAACGCACCTTAAAAATCATTAGGTGACGACTCTCCTCTTTTAATACCTCCTTAAAAGAGTTGCCACATATCAAAATCCGATTTCGCGTGAAAAAGAGGCACGGCAGCATGGCGACTCTACTGGGGATTTACACTTAGGCTCTTACCATAAGGAACTTGGCTTATGTGGATCAGTCTTCTTTGTTATAAATGTGCTTCCCTTTTCCATTTTTATTTGTTACTACATGCACATCCCTCTCCCATTTTCCTTTTACTTTTCACATGCACATCCCTCTCCCATTTTCCTTTTACTTGTTTAATTCGTTGTTACATGCACATCCCTCTCCCATTTTCCTTCTTGTTTAATTCGTTGTTACATGCACATCCCTCTCTCATTTTCCTTTTACTTATTTAATTCGTTGTTACACGTACATCCCTCTCCCATTTTCCTTTACTTGTCACATGCACATCACTTTATCATTTTCCTTTCACTTGTTCGAATTCGTTGTAATATGCACATCACTTCCCTTCTCCACCTTCCTTTGGTTAAATTGGTTATAACATGCATATCCCTTTTCCTATTCACCTTTATTTTCTCTAAACTGCTCTTCATTTGTTTAAAGATTATTACGTCATGTCTCTCCCGCCCTTACTCCCTTGCTTGCTTTATTACATTCCCTATATTCCACGAACTAACTTCTTCTTTTGTCTTTCTTTTTCATATTTTATGTTTTACCTTAATACTGTATTTATTGCTTTTACATATTTACCATGCAAATACTTGACAACGTGTTACTATCTTTGCATAAAGCATGCTCCACATCATATTCCGCTCGTGCCTAATTAATAACATAGCGGCACTTGATGAGTGTCTGCGCTTTTTCAAAATTACCTTTTTAAATTAGAAAGGCTTATTTGCGGTAGACCAGTCGATCAGCGGTGCAGTCGACGGTCCCGTGCTTTTCCCTCTCAAGTTGTCCACTTGAGAGTACTGGTCTAGACCATTCTAGAAATCTCACTCCAATATCAACTGTGCATGCATCATGTCAAACCTAATATGGGTTAGAACGTTGTTCACTTGATAACCCACTAAGATAAGCCTTGTCTAAAGTCCGACGGGATTTCCATAATCCCAATGGACACCATTAAGCTATGTGCATTACTTGGAGAAAATATGTCGATATGTTGATCATTAATGTATAAATAGTCAAATCTGGAGGGGGAAATGGCTAACTTTTATTTGTTTGCAGAAAATGAAGCACGAAATCCCCAGGTTTGGCATGGTTCAAAACATCCCACCTTTGATGCTTGATTGGTGGAAAAACCTCTCACCTAGTGAGAAGAATCACGTGAAAAGGGTACTTGGTAATTTACCGTCCTTAATTGACATTCGGCCAAATAGGGCATTGATTGAGGCCGCCACTATGTTTTGGGATGAGAAAAGAGTTGTCTTCAGCTTTGGTGACATAGAAATGACTCCTCTCTTAGAGGAAATAGGAGGTTTCGCTAAGCTGCCATGGGATAGTCCGAATTTATTAGTACCAGAAAATCGCACTCCCCGCGGTTTTTTGAAAATGCTGGGTTTCAAGAAAAATGATGAGTTACTCCGCCTGAAGAAGTCATACATCCCATCTGAATTCCTTTATGAACGTTATGGTTATAGAAAGTCATACCGCCTTCATCATGATGAACTTGCCATCACTTCCTTGGGTTGGACGCACCGCCGAGTTTTTGTGTTCATTGTCTGCTTCTTGGGGTTGTTGATATTTTCGATGAAAGGGGGAAGGATCCACACTCTCTTAGCCATGCTCGCTAGGACTCTAATGTAAGGAATCAAGGGACAAACTTAAACTATCATCCCCATGATCTTGACCGAAATGTACCGCGTTGTAGATCGATGCAAGCAGGGTATGGACACTTCGAGGGTTGTAATTTGTTGCTGCAAGTTTAGTTATTAGAACATTTCCAGAGGGGATAATATCGCCAAGAGCTTCTGCGAAGACCATTGAATGACTACATAGCTTACCATCATCCAAAGAGAATGACATTTATCCCAGATAGGTTTGCACAACCTGGAAGTATTGTGAGCTAGGTGCGTTTATTCAACAATCTGACTGACAAAAAGGTACATTGGATGTTTGAATGGTTCCCTAGCAGTGAATTCATCATCAGATCAAGAGAGACTATTCATCTAGTGTTGATGGGGTTAATGGGAATCTATCCTTATGCTCCTATAAGGGTAATGAGGCAAGCGGGGAAAAAACTTGTTATACCTCGAATTTCCAACATGGTCCAGTACAAAGAAGGTTTTAAAGGGAACGTCATTCCGTTCAAGTTCGAGGCACATCATATATGGAATCAGAAGGTCATTGTGGAAAAAGATACTATCGAGCCGAACATGTATCGTGCCGGCCATGTGTACTGCTACCCATCATGGTTGGTAGATGATATAGCGGGAGATGTCAAGCCAGGAATTAATCTGAAAATAGGGTTATAGATGACGTTGTTGAAGCACAAGTCAAGTATAGGATGTTGTGCAAGAGGGTCTTCGAGTATGAAGCTAGGCATTTGGAATAACACAAAGTGGATATGGAAGCAATCAATGAATGGAGAGAAATTGCTACTAAATCAACAAAGAGATTGGAATATTTGGAGCAAGGGTTAATGGAACTTGAGGGAAAGATGATAAAGAGACTCTCGGATTGTCAGAACACGGAAGGCAATGGCGGAGGGCATCTATCAAGGGCTTACCTACTGTTGGATATGCATGACCTGGGAAACTTGATTGACGGATCCAAGATGGCCAAGCATATAGAAGGTCCTTCTGGGGCCAAGTAGATTAGGAAACAATGTCTTTACTGCTTTCTAGATTTGTTTTAGATTTTTTATTGTTATAAGGAAAATGACATTAGTGAATTTCTCATTATTGTCATTTTAGTAAGAATTTTATTCATTTTCGCATTAATGGAATGACACAATTATTGGCATCAATTTTCTTCAAATTTATGTGTCGCTTAGCCTACCTCGGGCACAATGAGGTCCCTCAAATTCGGATGCAAATTTAGTACATGATTCTACAACACATGTTCAATATCGCAAACATTCTTTTAATACTCCTTACTGATTTGGTTACCTTTTTGTTTTTCTTTTCTTTTGTTTATTCCCATTCCCCAAGGTTCGTTCGCGCATACTGGCATCGTTAGCATATCACACCAGATCAAGAGGTCCTCCACCTCCTCCTCCACTGAGTGATCCCAATAACAAAGGAAAAGCGAATATGGATGATATGAGTGGTATTAGAAAAGACAATGTTACCCACGTAGAGAACATTGAAACTTCAGACGGTCGTAGTACTCCAGCACAGAATGATTTAGTCCTACGTCTGGAACAAAAAATATTGGAGCTACAAGGGGAACTTGAGTAGGTCTGGAACTTGGAAAACCTTTCCATCATCCTTAACGTCCCCTACATCAACTAACAAAACACAAATGCCCAAAACCCGGTACCTCCCCAAAACACACAAAACCAAAATCCGCAAAATCCTCCATCGCCTTATCAAAACCATAATCCTCCACCAGTACCTACCCCTCCACAACACCATCTCCATCCGACTCAATACCCACAAGCCACCACTTACCACACTCCTCAAAATGCACCATAGCCTATCCTTGATCCCCAAAACTCGACCAATGACCACCATTATGCCCAGATTCCCGGAGTCTACCAAAGCAATCCCATATATGTGGAAAATTTATCCCATACCCCACAACAGACCCTATATATACCCGAATCCACCGAGAAGGACCTTCTCATCAAGAACATGGCGGAAGAACTCAAGAAGCTCACTAACAGGGTCCAGAGTGTCGAAAGGCGACAAGGGCATTGAGGGTTTGAATAATGAGGATTTGTGTATTCAGCCAGATGTAGAACTGTCGGAGGGTCACAAACCTCCCAAGTTAAAAATGTTCGACGGAACTGGTGATCCAAAAGTGCATCTGAGAATGTATTGTGACAAACTTATAGGGGTTGGCAAGGATGAGCGAATCTGTATGAAGCTATTCATGAGAAGCCTCACTGGGGATGCCTTGTCTTGGTACATCATTCAGAACCCAAAGAAGTAGGTTAGTTGGGTGAGCATGGCGTCATATTTCATGGATCAGTTCAGGTTCAACACAGAGAATGCACCAGACATTTTTTAGATTTAGAATCTCAAGAAGAAACTATGAAAGATTGATGGTTATTGAAGTCGCAAAAGTAAGGCTGGCACTTGAAGAAGAATAGATGAATAAGTTCTTCGTCAGAGCTCAAGACCCGCAATACTATGAAAGATTGATGGTTATTGAAAACCATAAATTTTCTGACATCATCAAGCTGGGGGAAAGAATAGAAGAAGGGATCAAAAGCGGAATGGTGACAAACTTCGAAGCACTCCAAGCCACAAATAAAGCTTTGCAGTCAGGAGGTATCTCCAAAAAGAAAGAAGTGGTTGCAGTAATGGTAGCACAAAATCTCAAGTCTCCACTCACATACCAAACACCTCCACCACATATTAACCTTTACCCCCCAGATACCAACAACATGCCGCCACCTACCACACTTATATCACCCAACCAGCATATTACTATTCACCACCGGCCTGCCAAAATTACCAAAAACCAAGACCAAATTTCGACCGCAGACCACCCAGACAATACACTCCGATTGCTGAACCGATATACCAACTATATGAGAGGCTGAAATCTGCTGGTTATGTCATTCCCATTCCCGTTGTTGCTATGGAAAACTCTTCCCAGTGGATTAACCGAAACAAGACATGTGCCTATCACTCAGGCATGAAGGGTCATACTATTGATGAGTGTCGTACTCTGAAGGATAAGATTCAGACATTAATTGAAACTAAAGTCATACAGGTGATCCCACTCAACTATGTCTTATAAAAAGACTAAGCGAGCATTGCAAATATAATCTGTGTATTTCGCCCAGAGTCAAATCCCACAGGGAATTAACCTATCAATTATAGTTGTTAGACTCACTCGATTATTCGTAATCAACTTCCCAAAGGTTAATAATAACAATTTGTTGGTATTTTTACTAACTAAAACTGAATGAAATTAAGTAAACTAAAAGATAACTAATACTGAGTTGTAAACAAATGCGAGAAGGATCTAAGGTTATGGTTTCCCCCGCTGATGAAATCCCTTCTTGTATATTTCCTATTGTTTGGCCTAATTATCTCTATCAACCATGAGAACTCTTGCTACCGTAAATATCTCCCGAGTAATTACGACAATTTACTAGACGCACTCTCCCGAGCTACGCTAGCTTGCTTTTATTATAGCTCACTTTAGATTGCACCCAAGGTATCGTTATCCCTAATCCAAAATTTAAACCCTCGGTTATGGATCCCTCATATACTTTGGGAGTGGTGTTGTTCAACAACTACCTAAATATGCACTCTCTCCCGAGCAGATACATACTAAATAGGCACAGCTAATTGAGGGCCCTTCAATCAACTACAATAAGAACTTAGTTGAACAAATAGAGATTGAAACCAAGCAAACTATATTAATATAACAAGATGTTCATCCTCAACAGGTTCCACCAAAACCTTAGACTAAATAGGTTAGCTACTCATAATTGTACTGAAAATAACAATAGAAGAATTCATCAACAATGACAAAAATACAATGAAGAGAGATGAGATTTGATGCCCAATTGCCCTCCTTGCCTCTTGCCTTTGCTTTTCTTGAACAAGACTCTAGACCTTCATTCCTCCCCTTTTGGGCGAGTTGAACCTTATATAGATTAAGTGGAATTGCCCCAAACTTCCAATTCTACCCCTGGAAAATAATGTGATCGACTGGACTAGCGCGCCCGCACTAGTCATCGTGCTACTGGGCGCGCTAATGGCGAAACATTCTGCCTGGGGATCGCTGGACTAGCGCGGTTGCGCTAATGGGCGCGCTAAGATAGCGCTAGTGGACTTGTAATCTGTCCCAGAAATTCTCTTCCTTCTTTTCACACGTTAAATACTCCAAGGGGCCTTTCTCCTTCAATTTGGATCCAAACACCATCCTAGGTCCTCGTAAGCTCATTTTGCTCCTGTGAAACATATAGTCAACAATTAGAGCCATTTTAACATCATTTCACATTCCTAAGACAGTGAAGCATCATTAAGTTGGAGTACAATTATACACTAAACTACATGAATTTAGCCTGTTATCAACACTCCACACTTAAATCATTGCTAGTCCTCGAGCAATCCACTATACTCTACAAAGGTCCTTTCATCAAGCATTTCCCTAATGTGTCACACCACGAACATATTACAGGAGTTATACCTAGCAATGTAACATCCATGCCTCAAGGGTCGACTCTCACATGCCATGCAATATTCCTACTTCCTCAAAGTACTCTACACAGAGGTCAAGACTTACCTTTCCGTCATGAATCAAGTTCCCTCACATCACACACACGAGATTAGTTCCAGAAGAATAATATTAAGAACATGTAGGAACTCAAATAGAAATAATTCATTCACTCTCGGAAAGAACATTCATATGCCACAAAGATACACCATAGGCTTGCTCGTAGTGTAATACTCTACTAATCGAGCCCATTCAGTCTAAGATCAATTAGGTCTTCATTTGGTTGTAATGTAGGCTAAGGTACGGGTAGGATATATTTAGATATAGTGACTAACCTCCCTAAGCACTTTTAATACAATTACTTTAGCTTTCAGACCATTATTATGCCCGACCAGAATTTCCACCACACTTCTCTTTATATTTACCCCAAACTCCCTTAGATGCAATTTTATCGAATCACCATTTATTAAGGACTGCATTTATTCATTGTCCTCTCTCTCTCTCTTTCTTTTTCCAGTGGCGCTTATTCTTTCATTTTTTTCCACACTTTTTCACCTTTCCTTCTATTTCTTTGATTTCACTCAAAAACCAAACCACCACTGTATATTTAAAAAAGAGTTTCACACGTAAGCCAGCTTTTGATAACTCAGCTAGTCACGTGGACACAGGAAAACGTGACAGCTGGATGTTATTCTTTGAAGAGGTATGGAACAAAGAGGCACAATTCAGTAAACCCTCGAGCTTATCAGCCACGGGAAACTCAACCTGATCAAAACAATGGAGAGGCACGGTCAAAATGAATCTAGACAAAGCTACAGGCAGATTCAAAGACCCACAATTGATTACTCGAACGTTATGTAACCGTACCCCAATTACCGTTATTCTTTATAACGCATCATTAATGTCATAATTAGTCATTAATGAGAAACCATAGCAAGAGTTGTACGTTATAAGAATCTCCTATATAAGGGAGGGGAATACAGCTTGTAAAGGCATCTGATTCTCGAATATAATTGACTTCGCTTTTCTATATTTCTGATATATTTTCTGTTATTCATTTTTCTCCATTTCCTTGATTATCAGTAACCTGTGTTCATCTTAAAAATAAGCTTTAGTCAAAGGGTCTAATTCTTTGGTTAAACAAATTAGTTCCGTTACCAGGAATCTGATAATCTTTGTTTGCTTTTCAAGTGATATCCTCTGAACTATGTCAAACTCCAACGACAACAACCAGCAAAGGAGTGGAACCCCAGTTCCATCGCCTTCAGGAACCCCACGTGGTTCGAGGGAACAATCCCCAGAAAGATCCAATAACAACAATGGTGATAATGATCAAACTGTGGAACAAGATCGTGTAAAGCAAATGATTGCAGAGTATGTGAGCCAAACTTTGAAAGAATTTGCGAGAGGATTACCGGCAGAGTTACCTACACCGCCGATGCCACCCCCCAATAACACCATCACCATGGAAAATCCTCAATCTGGGTTGGCAAACTCAGGAAGAGGAGATACTCCTAATGAATCTCTCGAAACGAGACCAGGTATATCTAATAACTCAGAATTACAAAATTTACTGCTAACCATGCAGAAACAGATGAAGGAGCAGAACGATCGCATCGAACAAATTCCTGGAGTACCACCTATCATCAAAGGCATCGATGTTGATAAATATTCTCAACAACCTTGGAAGCCAAGTGCGGCACCCTTGCCTATACCCAAGAAGTTTAAAATGCCTGACGTTCCCAAATATGATGGAACAACTGACCCACGCGACCATGTGACTGCTTTCATTACAGGGGTAAAAGGAAATGACTTAACAAAACAAGAGATTGAATCAGTCCTTGTCAAAAAATTTAGGGAAACACTTACCAAAGGNCGGAACTACTCCGTGAGTTTGTAGACAGGTTTCAACGAGAAAGAATGCAGTTACCCAGGGTGCCTTATAATTGGGCAGCCATGGCATTCGCAAGCAACCTAAATGATAAAAGCTTAGAAGCCACGAGACGACTTAAGGAAATTCTAAGAGAATTCCCCGCTACAATATGGAACGATGTATATAACAGGTACAATACTAAACTCAGAATAGAAGAAGATATCATTGCTCGTTCGAGAGATGAAGATCATTCCAGATCCAGACGTCCTGAATCAGATAGAAGATCAGGTAAAAATAGGTACGATCCTTACTTAGGACCCTCGGGACGCGATATTCCCCCTAGGTTCGAAAATACTAGGTCGGACTATAGACCACAAGGAAGAGACGTAGTCTTACCTCGTCTAGATCCCGAGATGAACGACCTAGAGGTAATACTCAAATTGGGGATCATACCTTTAATGTAAGTACTACTGAACTTGTCTCAGTATTGAGGAACATGGGAGACAAGATTAAGTGGCCCAAAGAGATGCGGTCAAATCCAAGTAGAAGAAAACTAGATCACTGGAACAGGGCTATTTAACATAATTGTAGATTCTTACAAGGTGAAGTAGAAAATTTATTGAAACAGGGCTATTTAACATAATTGTTTAGTGATAAAGGTAAACAGGCATATATGAGGAACATACATGAGCCCCCAAAGCCTCCTTCTCCAAAACGAACCGTCAACGTGCACGGAGGTGAAGAAGTAAATGGAGTGATCTGCAAAACAACCGCAAAGTTCACAATTACACATGGGAAACAGGCTCGTGAAAATATGGAAGAAGACAATATAACCTTCGATGATGCAGATATCCCCGGATTAATGCTTCCGCACAATGATGCTCTGGTAATATCTTTACTTATTCATGACACTAACGTAAAAAGAGTGTTGATTGATCCAGGCAGTTCAGTCAATATAATTTTGCCAAGAGTCGTGGAAGAAATGCTACTGGGGAATCAAGTAATCCCAAGGGCACGAGCCATATCAGGGTTTGATAACTCTACGGTTATAACAAAAGGAGAAATTGAGCTTAGCACTTATGCTGAGGGGGTGATCAAAAGTACCAGGTTCCAAGTCATCGATACTGACATGGGTTATAACGTGATCGTGGGAAGGCCATGGATCCACGACATGAAAGCGATAACCTCCACGTTGCATCAGGTAATTAAATTCCTCTCTGAATGGGGGATTCAGCAAATCAAAGGCAATCAGCAAATCGCAAGAAATATAAACTCTGTGGTACACTACAACAAGAAAATAGAGGTGGAAGAATTACGAGATAAGGGAATTTTCCAAGAAGGTAACGCCGACCAAACATGCATGGAAGAAATTACTACCCAAATAGGTACGAAAGTTATTATTGCTGAAACAGGTATGAAAGAAAATACTTACGAGAAGGAGAATCAAGTTACCACGGAAGGTGTATTATACCACACAGATGCAGATTCCAGACCGGATGTCATTCATGAACACGGAGGAAGATGAGCACATCAAAACAACTACGGTGGAGCTCGAAACTGTCGTATTATCCGAACAAAAGCCTGAGAAGAAAGTGTATACATGCACGAGGCTGGGCCCCGCTCGAAGAGGTAAGTTAATTGATTATTTAAAGGCTAACGCAGACTGCTTTGCATGGTCCCACTCAGATATGACAGGCATCCCACCAGAAGTGATGACTCATAAACTAAATGAAGATCTATCCTTCGTACCTGTTAAGCAGAAGAAAAGAAAGCAAGGACCATTCAAGAACCAAGTGATCGACGAAGAGGTACAGAAACTCTTGAAGATTGGTTCGATACGAGAGGTAACGTACCCTAACTGGTTAGAAAACACCATGGTAGTACCTACAAAAAATGGCAAGTGGAGAGTATGCTTAGATTATACTGACTTAAATAAAACATGTCCCAAAGATTCATTCTCATTGCCGCATATAGATCAAATGATTGATGCCACAGTAGGTCATTAGTTATTGAGCTTCTTAGATGCTTATTCTGGTTATAATCAGATTAAAATGAATCCCTCAGATGAGGAAAAAACTTCCTTCATTCCAAACAGGGGGACTTACTGTTATAAAGTTATGCCTTTTGGCTTGAAAAACGCTGGAGCCACCTATCAAAGGTTAGTGACTAAAATGTTCCAAGAACATCTTGGAAAGACGATGGAAGTCTATATTGATGATATGTTGGTAAAATCAACACAAGCACAAGACCATTTCCAGCATCTCTCTACTGCTTTTGATATTTTACGCA
>ML413887.1:0-46010 GCA_005239525.1 Nicotiana knightiana
TTAGAAAAACAGTTTGGTTTCTTTAGAAGTGAATAGAAACAGATTACAAAATTACAAATAGAATAGAACCACATTTAGCATATTGAGTTCGGACATGTATTCCAGTAGTTAAACAATCACAATAAGAGCTACAGACAGGGTTAAACAGGTTTTGCATAGAGAATACAACTGAATCAAACAAAGTTTTACATTGCATAAGTTGGCTTGGTTTATTAACTATTACTAGGTGGGATCATATAGACATGTATTACAGAGAAAAACATGTTGAAATTAAGTGACTAATCATACAGTCGTATAGAAAGGATAGCAGGAATTTAAAGAACATTATCCTTGAAAGAAGTACACAAAAATCATGAATTAATCAAGAACATGCTATGATAAATTATCAACACATAAAACAGGACAGGAATTGAGGCATGCTAGTTAAGAAACAAGTAAACAAGTGTCATGGATCAAACAGGAATATACCATAGTAACATATAGGACATGAAAAATCAACCGGAATTAAGTCATGCTAGTTAAGAGCAATAAACAAAAAAACACAAGGCAAACAGAAGCATTTTGAGGTCTAACTACATAGCATAGAATGACAACAGAAGTGGAGGCATACCAGTTAACGGGTACCAAACAGGAAGGTGAAGGCAAGTAGAATCCAAGAGTCTAGCCTTGGCTTTCAGCCGTCTAGACAGTGCAGCAAGTAGAAGTAACAGAAAGAACTACACTTGTGAGTGTGCGAGTGAAAGTAAGAGTTGTGTGTGTAGGTGTTTCTGTATCTTTCTATGTGTGTTCGTGTGTTTTGAAAATTCAGAATTGGAAAGGTTTAAATAAGAGTGTGCCTAGCGTCTTTCGCTCTCTCTTATTAGAAGAAGGAAGGGGCACGACTCCACTCAGCTCGATAGCATTCAGCAGAGTAGACAAATAAGGCGAGGAAGATTTAGAATTCACAATTAAGGTATGCGAATAAAATTAACTAGTTAATTGGGGCTAAACTCAATCAAGTAATTCAACATAATCTTGAAAACACCCCTTAAATTAGGGAGAATCAATTAACAGCCAAGTTAGAGGTTTAATAAGGTAAACAAATAAATCAGAGACCATTTAAGGGCTGGTTAAAACAATCAAATTCCATAAATTAGGCTAGTAACACAATTAAGGCAAGTAGTACCAATTATGAGTCATGAATAAGGAAAAATAAGTAAAAATCACATAGAAATACCAATCTTAACATAAAAATATAATTTCGAACCCTAATTAGGCGAATAAAATCAGTTATTCTCTATTAATTGACATGACGAAGAATAACGGAGAAATATCAGAACAAGTAGTGAAGTAATTATAAACCCTAGGGATTAGAACATAGACATGAAAATCAGTCGAACAAGTAAAGAGAACCAGAGTTAAACATTTAAAAAATTTACACTTTTTGCAGAAACTTAAAGATGAAACCCTAGCTTTAGAGAAAACAAAAATTTGGTTAATAATAAGAGAAAAAAATAGAAGATCTTTGAAGAGAAATATCAGCTAAACTCAAAAACATCTTAGATCTATAGAGATCTGAACCGGCTCGAATAATAAGAGACTACGGTTTTAAAAATGACAGAGGTGAGAAAAAAATCCGATTTGGAACCATAGATTTAAGCCATAAACATGAAGATAATAGCACTCACAAACACAGAGATGAACACATGCAGGTTCATCGAGAAAAATGAAAGGTTTCGGACCAAGTCTAGTTGAGTCTCATTGAGATTCCATCAAACAACAACGAAATCCAATAACCAGTGAAGATAAGAGGCCAGTCGGGGCCTAAAATCAAAGGGAAACCTCATGGATTGAAGGGTTTCCGGTGACGGCGGGCCAGGGTTATGGAGAATTTGGGAGAGAAGAGATAAAGAGAGAAACATGGGCGGAGGGGTTGGAAAAATGACGAGGATTAGGGGTCGTTTGGTGTAATTAAAAAAAAGAAAATGATCCTGGACTGTTGATCTTTTGAGATCAACGACAAATTGGGTCAGGGTATTGGGCTATGATTTTAATTGGGCTGAGGGTAATATTTTGGGCCAGGTCCAAATTTAAGCCAAATTAAAAGAGGTTGTTTATTAAATACCCTATTAACTTGATAAAATAATTTATAAAATAGCTAATAAATGATAAAAACTGCTATTGATATATAAAAACAAAATGATTTAAAATAATTACTTAATATTATAAAAATACAAAAATGTCATTTTCTTGTGAAATAAGGTAATTATGCACACATGGGCTATAATTGCAAAGTTATTGCAATTATAACCCTAAAATGTGAATATGGCTATTCATGAAATAATTAAAGCTTAGTATAAATATAAATGATAAAATTAAACAATAAAATTAGCATAAAACCATTTGTGATGCAATTAGTAATTTTTTATATAAAATATACTGGGATAAATTAATAAAAAATCCTTAAAAAATGCAGACATTATGGAAAAATATTAATTGATGCTCATGCATTGTTTTGAAGATATATATGCACTTTAAAAATAATATAGGAAAAAATTGGGTATCAACATTGAGGAGTAGGGCAATAAAAGAGAAAAAACAGTCCTTCCCTCGCATACTTCGACTCAAAGTGTTCCATTTGACGCCCCATTTAAAACCACCTTGAGAAAACTCTTATGGGACAAAACTCAAGTGAGGGAAAAAGAGTACGACTTTGGGGACACTTTATATCTTAGAAGCTAAATTATTTGATGTAGTTGATGTTCCAATTGTTTGGTAATTGCTTTTCTTTCATTGTCTCTAATTGGAATGAGCCCTTATTTGCTTTGGCTGTGATTTTGTATGGACTGTTCCAGTTTGTTCCCAGCTTGCCTTACCGTAGGTCCTTTCTCGCTTGAAGTTTCGCTTCGAGTACGTAGTCCCCGACTTTGAGCAGTCGGACCTTTGCTTTCTTGTTGTAACAATGTTCTTCTTGCTTTTGGGTGACCATCCTTATATACACCTTATCTCTTCATTCATCGAGTTCTTGCCTTCTACTCTCAGCATGATGCAGCGTGACATTATCTTGTCCTCGAGACTCATTTAGGTGAGGACTCGGGGGTGGATAATGCACGCTCAATCCCCATCATCCACCATGATACGTTTGACATCAATATCTAAAATTCACAAAGTAATGACGAGGGCATCATTATGAGGGAAAGTCAAATCGTCGGCATCTGACACATTGAAGATGATACTTTCTTCGAGTCCATCATATCGCTCACGGATGATAGATCACTTGAACCTTTGAGTGGTGGTCAATTTAACGTTGTTAATAGAGGCATCATCGCTTCCACTGATGATCATGTTGATAGTACAAGTTGGTGACGGCAGCTTCGGCGGACCTTTGTGTTCACGTCCTCTTGATAAGTTATTTCTCCACTTGTCGCTTAGCATCTCTTTGAGGTGTCCCTGTTGCAACATGTTTACAACTTCTTGCCTGAGGGTGATAACATCTTCTGTTTTGTGCCCACGTTCCTGGTTGAACTCACATAGGGTGTCAGATTTTCTGGTGCTCGGATAGGACCTCATCTTTGGCAGCCACTTTACCTTCGTTCCGAGTTTCTCCAAAAAATAGACTATTTATGTAGGGGACACATAAAAATTGTGATCAGATAATAATGGGGGAATACCTCTTTCATTCCGGTAAGTCCCTGTCCTCAGCCTGGATGTGCCTTCTTCATAGTGGAGGAAAGGTGGGGCGGGTGACCTGACATGGTGTCATTCCCTTTTGGGTCATGAGACCGGGTGATCCCTACTGATGTTGTCTCTTCATTATTTCCTAGACTCGACTTGTACCGAGATGAGCCGATGAGTTAGTCCGTTGAGGTTGTCCTCATCTGCTCGGACTTCGGCACAATAGGCATTATGCATTTCATCCCAAGTGGTTGGAGGATATTTCATAAATAGGCTCAACAGTTTTTTTCGTTGCTCTCAAACCATCTCTACTCAACCCGTTCTGGAAAGCCGCGATCACCATCCCCTCAGACACCTTCGGCAGAGTCATCCTTACCCTGTTGAATCAGGCGAGGAAGTCCCTCTCCCACGGACTGGTTGATGGAGAATAGGTCGTTTACTATTGTTTCGGCCTTCTTGGCTCCCACATGTGGTGTTACGAACTTATTGGCCATTGTCACATCTCCTTTTTCTTACCCCCGGATTAATGAAAGGGTAATGAGGGAGTTTTTCCAATTAAAGTGACATTATTCAGATTTGGGATTTATTATTATTTTTCAGAGTCGCCACCCGGATTTTTGACAATGTTCCGGGACACCGTTTTATCTTTAAAATCCCAAACCGAGGAAATTTTAACTATGTTTTAAGTTGTCTGCGACCAGAAATCCGAGTAAGGAATTATGTTAACCCGGGAGAAGGTGTTAGGCATTCCCGAGTTCCGTGGTTTTAGCACGATCGCTTAGCTATTAATATTTGGCCTAAATTATCTGATTATTTACATATTTTAGCCTATTTTGTATTTAGCCGCTTAATTTTTAACCTCTTTTAGTATTTATGAATTTATCTTGAAACAAGTCACGATGGCGTGCACTTGTTTGTTGTTTTTTTTTTGGACACATTATAACTACGCCACATGAAATGCACCCGCAATTACAACATGTGATTTTTATTATAATTTGAAGTTGAAGACGGGGACATGAGTTGTCGCACCCGAGTGTAGATTACATAGTCAAGACTATGGTCGTGACGGTTTTATAGTGCCTATTTGAGGCGATGTTTGATTATTCTTTATGTTTTCTATTTGAAGGAACATTTTCGTTTTAAGATCAATTAGGACGTTTATGGATTTATCTTAGACAAGTCACGATGGCGTGCAGTTGTTGTTTTGAACACATGGCAAACACGTCACATGAAATGCACCTGTGATTGCTATGTGCGTTTTTATTTTATTGTTTGGAGTTGAGGGTCGGGGTCATGAGTTGCCACTCCCGAGTGTAGGTTATGGTAATTTGAGATAATACTTGATTCTTTACGAATTTCAAACTAAAAGTATATTTTTACCTAGAGGGTTGCCTAAGAATGAAATTCCTTAGCCTAGAAGACAACATATTTTGGGCTATGCCCACATTTTAGCCCTAATTTATTCTAAACCTTTTGGCCAATCCTAATTCTACTTAATTGCAAAAAGTTAGAGACTATACAACTATAAAGGGAATAATGCCATCACATACAGAAAGTCGAAATACTGATTTGCAAGTCACTTATTTAAGAAGTCAAATGAACACATATAGCTATGGTGTTGTTTTTAACAGATTTTTTTTTACCGATTCCAAATTACCTAAATTCATGCTATTTAATTTCATATCTACTGAGCCTTGTTTTATAGTGTTTACACATGTTACGGTGTTGCAAACTCAGAAAATTCAGAACATATAAGATGAACAGAAGAGACAGATTTTTATTTGCATTTCTTAAGAGTCACTAGATACAGAGCACTTATTTTGGAATCTTAGCAAGTGTTTACAAGTTTCATACAAGCGCATTCTAACTATAAACTTTATACGTATTCATTAGACAGTTCGTTTTGGAGACGAAAGAAAAGATTTTCTTTTTGTTGTTTTGTAAATCATAGGAATTTTGTGAAACAAATATTTTCAAACCTATAGTCCTCAAGATCAACTTGTTTCTTATACGTTTATATTGAGATTGTACAAAAGGGGAGGGGTTTTTTTACCCCGATCAAACGAATACGATAATTACCAAAATGAAAAGTTGACTTAGTTTCATGAAATGGAAAAGGCATAAACCGAATATAATTTTAGTTCAGTCCCTTGTTTACAACTAGTACAAAAGAAAACTAGTTTATTACATTCTTGTTTCCTACTGTACATTTCCAATAGTAAAATATAAAATAACAACAAAGGAGTAATGTAAATCCGTTGGTGCTCCTGTGCGAGCTAGCAACCCTTTCACGTCTTCAGCTTGTGTTTCCACAGAACTTTGGTCACTTTAGGAATTCTCTAAGGAGTGAATCTGACAATTTATAGGCTTACATCCCCTTCCTTGATGCCTTCTCACCAGTTTTGACTCTTTACATAACAACCTAACCATTAAGTATTTGTGCATTTATTAAGGGGTGAATCTGACTATTAGAAAGTCAGATCCATCTACCCTAATGCAGATTATTTGCTAATATGAAACTGTGAGTATTGACCACACATTTATGCACATATAATTTGAAACAAACAACAGATGCCAGCAAGAGGAGAACTAACATCAAGACATCACTTATCATATTCACAAACTCATTATCATACCAATGAACATCCAAATTATCACATTTTTGTACAAAACAGAAGAAAGAACTTCAATTACCCAGAGCAGCCAGTTTTACACAGCAAGTAGAGGATAAAGCTTCAAATCCAAAATTTCGTTAAACAAATGAACTGTTACATACCTTTCATAGAGAAAATATAACAAAAGAGAACTTGACCAAATAAAGGTCAAGTGAAGATGGTGGTCAGCAAAGAGAAAGACGGTCTCAGCAGCAGCAAACAACTGAATCCCCGAGTGACAACCAAAACCCATGAAATCTTCTTAGAAAAAAAACAAGTAAGAACTCCTTATGACTCCTACCGGGAAGGAATAGACAAAGAGAAGCTGAAAGGCGAGATGCTGATGAATTCTCTTTTAGAAAAGATTAACATATTTCTTTTTCTATTCTTTCCTTTTCTACTGATGTTTTTTTAAGTTTTTACTGTTTTGAGCAACAGCTGCTCTCCTCAAATTTCCATGTCCCTTTTGAGAGTGAGGGGACCTATCTTTATATAGGTTGTATAAGGGTCAGCATATTGGGGAAATATTCTTCCCTAAAAAATTTTAAAAACTGTCAGATAGTACAGCACCTTTTAACAGCCTTGGTACAGCCATTAGGACAGTTATCCATTCAGATTTTTACCTCTTATTTTAGTTTTCTTTATTTCATTTTAGACCTTTATTTCTGTTCTAGAAACTTCTCAGGTAAGATCTTCCTAATTAATATCCCCAAACTACCCTGCAAAGTTTCTGAAATTAACCTTGGTGTAACTAGGGTCAGGTCAATTGGGTTTACTATTAACTCTAGTCATCCATTTAGGATTTTAAATGACTTAAAGGTGAGATTGATTGACCTATTTCAACTCAAACCTGATTGATTGGGCTTAATTAGTCATTTAGGATTCAGATTACCTACTCAGACTTAATTAATTATTTTTACCTTTGGATTTCTTTCTTAAGCCTAATAGTAGCTTTGCATTTCAGATTTTACATAACCCAGACTCTCAATTCATTAAGGCAGACGATGTTCTATGAGGCAATTTCAAGTGAATACCATAGTTTAGGAAAGAGTTCTCCTAAATGAAAACAAACAGGATATTCATGACTATAACTGGGCAAACACAAGTGTGAAAAGTCGATGGAGTTCACTCAAAACAGCATACAAAGAAGTTTTATATGATTTCATGATTACAGAACACATCAATAAACAGATAGCATAATGAACATGTTAGCATTACAAATATGAGAATCCATATGACATGATGCAGCAAATAAGCACATTCTAAGGCATGGTTCAATTTAGTTATCTATATACACAAAAATTATCAAGTCTTTTGCTAATGAGACGGGTTCAGCAAGGCTTAGATCTAGTGTTATCCAGTCTAATTAAGTAGTCGTTAACACAAATCAATTGTTGATACTAGAACAATCAGAGATTGCTAGGAATATCAATTACTTTAACCAATGAGGACAACAAAAACACAGTAGGCAAATTCAAACTTATTAAGATGCCATGTGTAAGAGGAAATCAACAAAGAACACAATGTAAACTTGAACAATTACAGAACAAGGAGGGCAGTGTTTACTGACCTTTTTTTTTAACCAGCAAATAAAGGATTCGTTTAGCCGTTTTAGGAGTCAAACTCAGAACAAAAGAAAAAGAAAGAAATTAGAAATCAATGGTGATGCTGGATTGAAGGGTGAAATTAGAAAAACAGAGGGAGGATCGAAGAAGGGTTTTACCTGGGCATTAGGACGAAAATCAACCGCTTGCGGCTAGAATCCCATGTTCATAGGTCATTGTGTTTGACCATTGGACAACAGACGCCCATGGTGAGACTTCGAGAAAACTTCGTGCATGCTCAAATTTGATAGAGCATAGGAGATATTAAGCGGTTTTGTGGTTAATCTTGCAAGGTATGGGATTGAACGAAAAAGGGAATGGAGGAGGAAAAAAGGACTGTGTCGGTTACGGTTTTTAGATTCTCAGATCTGAAATAAATAAAAATCGGGTGGTTTTTGGTGAAAACTAATAGCGGGAGGTTGTTGAGGGTGAAGAGTAGGTTGTGGGGTGAAATTTTGGTGTTGTTTGGTTAAACTCCACCGCCGGAGGCAATTTCCGGTCGGCGGAGGATGGTGGTTCTGGGCAGCTAGGGTTTGGGTCTTTAGAGAGAAGAGAGAGAGACGGACAGGGGGGGTGTGAGAATTCTGGGCTTGAGAGGGTAGGTGGGGGGTTGGACAGTTATATAGTATAGGTTTAATTAGTTCCCAGTCGTTAGATCTTAAGAGATCAACGACTGGGATTAGTCTTAGTCCAAACGGGGTCGTTTTTGGCGAGGGTTGGGGTAGGCCGGGTTGCTGGGGTTATGGTCTGGGTCATTTGGGTAGTATAGAGATAGGTTTTGGGCTTGGGTCATTTGGCCCAGTCCGGTTTTTTAACACTCTAGGCTTAATTAAACTTAATTAGTCTAATTAAAACGAAATCTAATTAAATTCAAAAATGTAATAATCAATTTTGACCTTATTTCGTCTAAGTATAGGATAATTAGGAATAAAAAAATTAATTTAATACTCCTAATTAAATCTATAGTTTGTCAGATAAAAAATGATTAATTTTAGCAATTAGTTATCAAAACTACGTTACATCAAATAATTATCATTCTTTCGTTATTTAATTCAATTATTTATAAATAAATTCATAATTCTTTGATAATAATGATGCACCTAATTATGCAATTTAAAATAATTTTAAAAAATGAATTATGAATATGCAAATGTAAAACAATTCACAATTAATCACTAAAATTCAATAAAATTTGTAAAATTAATTTACTTATCCTATTTTGTAGGAGTATTTAGTAGGTGAAAAATTACATGCTCACAGTCGCTTCCTCGAAAGTTTCTATGGAGCAGGCTGGTAGCTGTGGGTACCATGTTAATGCCACTCCCGTAAGGGTTTCACCAAACTTCTTCAGCAAAATAAAGGGCACCTGTTCCTTGGTGAGGTCGTTGCCTTTCACAGCGGTGATGTGATGAGTCATATGATCTTCGGGATCGGTCGTTCTGTCGTGTATCCTAAGGTGGGGAGCATTTTGAAGGTCTTTGGTATGGCATGCATGTCTTCTTCTTCGATGTACGACTGTTCTACGAACTTGCCAGTGTCCCTCTTTGGCAATAGCTTAGGAGCACCTGGTATCTTGTCGACTCATTCGTGATGTTCTCTTATTTGGTCTCTGAGTGCTTTATTTTCATTCTCCATTTCCTACATCCTCTTTAGAATAGTGGCAAGGGTACGTCCTCTTTAGAAGGTGGCAAGGGCACTGTCACTTACACTATTAGTAATATTGTGAGTAATACCTGGTGTCGGGGGGTCCGGTCAATTGTTTTGTTTTTTTGCTCGTTGTAATGTGCAGGCTCTTGCGGTCTCTGTAGTTATGCATGGAGTGGTCTTGTTGAGCACGCTTATTAGCGTATCGGTCAGCCATGCTTTGAGGAGCTTTTCCATGGCTGGTGGCGTCCCTTCTTCTATGGACGTGGAGGCCCTTTTTCCATTGGGTTTTGTTACACTATAATGGGCAGGAGGCGATCTCTCGCGCCTAAGGGAGACAATGGGTGTCACATCCTCGCCTAGTGTCTCGCAGTTCTCGTTGATTGCATTCATGAGGTTTCTAGGGAAATCACATGTTGCTTTAGTCCTTTCTCCTTGGTTACCTGCCATGTAGGTTTTTGTATGTGCAAAGAAAGGGAAAAATCTTGGGGTTTGTGAGGTTAGTTACTCACGTTAGCTGTAGATCTAAAAGAAACTAAAAAATTTCCACAGACGATGCCAAATTGTTTGACCAAAAAATTATATATTTTGGCTCAACCAATTATATTTGTATAAAGAAGTGTTAATCTTAATTAAAATAATATTCAAAAGATAAAGCTACGTGTGTCAAGACCAAATAACTAATATATTTTGTCTGGATGGTAGTGAATATGAGCAATGATGATAATATTCAATGATCCAAAAAGATAGAATATGGCCTTAAATAGTAATAAATGACATTTAGGTAAATAAAGTGTGTGAGTTACCGAAAAGGAATGAGATCTGTGATTTTTCCTTCTGACAATGATCAACGATTGATAAGCCTTTGAACAATTGGAGCATTCTTTGATTTGGTGGAGATACTAGCAAAGAATCTCGATAATAAGGTTTTTTTGTATATATGCAATGAGATCAGATTCTCTTTTACAAAGTCAATGTGTTCTTTACAAATGAATATCTCATGTGTCATATCATTGTGTCTCTTTCTATTTGTAGGGAACATGTTCCTAGAAAACCCTAATTGTAAAAATGCAGAGAATATCGACTAAAATATTCTCCTTGATGTCTTATCTTAGAACTAACCGTTATAACTTTGTCTAAGATGCTCGACCTCGACCTCGACCTTGATCCCTGGTGGCTTCGCAGCTTTGATCTTTGCTGACTCTTCGACCGCACCCTTCATTGCTTTAAGGCTACTTCGCTTCGAGGCCGATCTTTGCGGGGACCTTACTGATAGGATGTGGCGGTCGACGAGGGCTATAGTAATGTTGACGTGGCATACCCATATAAAAGATATTTTTTGGCCATACAATATATAAGTAATGTAGGGTGAATCTGTAGTCTCTTGGAAACTCTGTTCTTTCAACTCGAGGAATCCTGATAGTCTAATTAGTTGACTATCTAAACATCTACCTTGTTGGAGGGATATAATTCTTCAACTTTATAATTCCTTCCCTCATGAAGGGTAACAGTTTCTTGTAAAAATACGGGGTAAGATTGCGTACGATAGATTCTTGTGGTCCGATCTTTCTTTGGACTTCACGCATAAGATTGTGTACGATAGACCCTTGTAGTCCGACCTTTCTTTGGATCTCACGCATAACGGAAGCTTAATGAAGCGTGTTGTCCTTTTCCGTATTTTTCCCCGCTCCCACAGTTATAATAATTCTTTTAGTAAAAAGCAAAAGAAATCCTTCTACTCATATTAGACAATCGATTTGCTCAATTGAGATTGGTCTAACTTCGATAGTTTGTGGAGTCACAATGATGAAGAACACTTTGATAGTGGTATCTCGTTCGAGTACAACTTCACGTTTTCATGCAATTGAAAGGCTGCAATAGTTACCAAAAGGGATTGGAAATTGGTTTCCCATAATAAAACAATCATATGTTCTATGGTCTATAAAGGGTATACATCATGGGATGAAACTAGTCCAAACCTTATACATTAAGGACCATTTTAATTTGATCTATTTTCTCTCCAAAATGAGAGTTAGATTTTTTGGCCAAAATTCTGGATTTTTTTGTTTTTTGTATTTTCATATCAACCCAATAAGAAACATTATCTGGTCAAAAACCAGAAAAGGGGTGACACTTCACTACCGACTTATCTTCATTTCAGTGAAACAACAAAAATCAACATCTCATGTTTTCCCTTCTTTGCTTACCTTTCTTTCACTCAATTAGAAATGAGGCATTAAGAGTATGACTTCAGTGGTTCAATAGAACACAAACTTGGCTACATGGGCGGATAAGTTTAATTGAACTCATAACTTTCGTCGCGGAACATAAATTTATGTATAAAAATTTACTAAATTGCAACAAATAGAAAATATGAACTCGTAATTTTAAAATAATGAATTCGATGTCAAGAGTTTTAAAGGTTGAACCAACAGAATTTAATTCCTGAATCTGCATGTGCTCGGCTACTCTAGAGATAATGAACTTGAATTGCATCACTTCATGTAATGAAAATAACCAAACATTGCACTTGGCATGCACCTACTATAGAAAACCAAATAACCTACTAAAGTAAAATTAATGTTGCATGCGATATCCGTTCATAGTCTAGTTCTAGTTCTAGCAAGTAGAAAACATTATAACATCCCTTTTTCTCTCCAATATGATGGACCACTACATTGGAGACCACTTGGCTATTGTCCATGCTCTAATCTGTCCTTATATAGGGAGGTTTAAGCTAGTAATTTGATAGCCAATAGGTCTATAGTATGCTATATTTGTCAAGTTGAAACAAACGGGGATTTGCAGTCGTATCTTATATTTGTGTCACCTTTTAATTTGTACCCTATTTTTAAAGATTATTGAGTTGGTAGCGAGTTGACAAAAAAAGATTCGTAATAATATGACATTTACACCCCTGATAAATCGCGTGATCTACAACTTCATTCATGAAAAAAGATCTCCTCCTCTCTTCTCAGCAGATTTATCAAAAAACCAGAAACATCATACTAATGTAGCATGAAGTTGTTTCATGTTGAAGCTAAAACTTCATATTAACGCATGTCGAAGTTATTTATCTTGCAGTCTACAGTTTTGTCATGAGTGTTGAAGTTATTTAGTTCATTTGCTAAAACTTCAATTTAAACATGCTTAAGTTATTTAGTTCATTTGCGAAAACTTCAGACTAAACATGTTTAATTTTTGTCTCGCAGTATGTAATTTTCTAATGAGTTTTTGCTAACGCATGCTGAAGTTATTTAGTTCACTTGCTAAAACTTTAGACTAAACATTCTTAAGTTATTTAGTTCATTTGCTAAAACTTCATGCCAAAACATGCTGAAGTTTTGTCCTGCAGTCTACAGTTTTGTCAATAGTCCCGAAGGATAAAATTGTCTTTTTAAAACGCTTTTAACAAAAAAAGGCTGTCAGAAAGAGTCCAATCCCGAGGAGAGTTCATGTGTGAAATTTCTTTGTTGAATGGAGGTGAGTTCAAGGAATTGACGACTTTTGGATCGAAGGAGAAGCTAGGGTTCAAAAGGGCCAATGAAACTGCGAATGCAAACGGAAAAATAAAATAGGTATAAAAAAAAAGAGATAACTAAATAAGACGCCCCATTCAATTTTTACAACAAACGGGGCTGGTTTCATCATAAATACCTAAAGATACCCACTTTAGAGGCCCATTTAATTGGGCTAAGACCTAGAAAGACGAAACCTTCAAATATAAGTGTCTTTTAGAGTGGGGTCCATGATTGGAGATAAGCCCAAGAATTCGGATAAGACTTGGAATTCATTAGAATATAGGCATATAGCAGTACATCCATGCTTTGCTCTCCAATGGCATCAGTACATCAGGTCAATTATTGGAAAATGCCAAGCCATTAAGCAGTGTCTCCATCTAATCACATCTCATGTCAGGGTGAGATCACTTTGCTTTCAAGAAGAAGCAATTCAGTAGAAAGCTATTTTGTCTGGACATTTAACCAAATTCTATCATACTCCAAAATCATTTCACTCTTCCCTTAGCTTTAATAAGAACAATGAATTTAAGCAGCGGTGGAGGTGGATACACGTGGTGGCAAGCGAATTTAATTGAAACCGTTTCATCAAAAAATAATATTATGTATATGTATAAATTATAATTAAAATAGCGTAAATTTTATATAAATATTTTATTTGAACTCACTTGACAACTACTATTATACGACTAAAGTTATGTATATTTAAGATTAAATTCACTTACATAAAATTCTGAGTTCGCCACTAAAATCTAAGCAATGGAAAATATCTAACACTAAAGAACAGGCATATGCCAATCTCATCATAAAGACTACTACAAGAAACATTACATCACAAAATTGAAGTTAACTTGTATACTGACATTCTAAAAGATTTTAACCATATGAATCATTAATGATCATATATAGTTTTCTCCTTAAATTCATTTCAAAGACAACATATGCAAAATGTTAATAAAAGATTTCACAAGATCAATGTACTTTCGTTGACTTTAGTCTTATATTGTCCTTCATAAATTGTCCTTCATAATATGAAACTCTGTTGATTGTTGAGGCCTTCAATGTAGAAGTTGACTGCCCTATATGGCGTAAGGGCTCTATTTTGTTGAAATCCACCATTATTGAGCTAAGATATCGAAATGAGAAGTATTGAGAGAGAATTTTCTAGAAATTGTATTGAACAGAAAAGTCAGAGAACTGTACACGTGTGTATATCTATAACTAACACCAGCTGATTACTTACAATTATAATTAATCCTAACTGCCTAACTAACTCTGATAAGCTATACTAACAGGCTGTCACCAAAACTACTGCCTACAGTTCACGGTTACAGTTGTCACCAAACTGTCAAATTAACATTTCACACTATTTCCATCAATTTTATGACCAGATACAAACCTGATAGTCTATTGAGCCTACGAAGTATAACCTTATCGGTCCTTATCGGTATCTCACGCATGATTTCCGCTAAGGTGTTTAAAAAAAGGAAAAAAGTTAAAAAATTAAAACTCTCATTTGTTTGTATTTAATGAAAGTTTGAATCTTAATCATTTAAATCTCAGATATTAAGTACGTTTGTTTTAAAAGTCTGAATCTTAATTATTCAGATCTTAATCATTAAATGTTTGTTTTTTTTATTTTACAACCACTTAATGAGTCTGTATGATTATGATCCATGACAGAGACTTAATTTCATTAAGATGCTATCATCCATATTCATTATTAATTGTCGTCACCGCCTACCATTATCAACTGCCACCATGCCGCCGCCACCACCACCACCATACTCAACCTCCATCACCACCATCATCCTCAATCATAGCTGCCACCATAATCGGCTACCACCACCTGCCAACTGCACAACTCTCACCACCATCATTCTCAATCACAAACACTCATCCACCTCAACTATCACAACTAACCACCCCATCAGTATCAACAATCATAACCGGCACTACCCATCATCATAAACTACCACCAACTACCATCACCTTCTTCAATCACAACTACCACCACCACCCGCTATTATTAACTATCACCACTCACCACCATCCTAAATTATAATTATATCGACACTATTACTAATCACCACTAGCTACTATCATGAACCATCACCATCAACCAAACTTACCACCAACCACCACCTCTAGTCGGCATTCCCAAGCACCATCGTTAGCCATCACCACCAGCAACTACTATACTTTAAAAAAATTATATATATTATTGATAGAATATTGATTAATTAGTATTTCATTTGAATTTTATGTTTATTAATTTTCAAACAAAGATAAATTTTATACATTCAGATATTAAAAACCAAACAGTCTTAATCATTTAGTATTCATGTCTTAATACACATCTTAATATTTAAATGTGTATTCAGATTTAGATATCTTAATCTTAATACACATCTTGATATTCAGATGTATATTCAGATTCAGACGTCTTAATCTTAAAAAAAACAAATGAGGCATAAGTATGCGTTTGGACATAAGAATTGTAAAATTTTAAAAAGTAGTGAAAAAATTTTCCAAGTGAAATTTAGAATTGTGTTTGGACATAAATTTTAGTTTGGGTTGTTTTTGAAGTTTTACGAGTGATTTGAGTGAAAATTTGAAAAAGAATTTTTTGGAGCTTTTTAAATTTTCCATAATTTCAAAAATCCATCTTCAAGTGAGAATTGGAAATTTTATTAACAAACGCTGATTTCGAAAAAAAGTGAAATTTTTTGGAAAAAAGGAAAAAATATCTATGTCCAAACGTGCTCTAAAAGAGATTGTAGCCAATAGGAATTGAATAAGCAACCTAACACAGATTTTTAACCTCTTTGACTACTAAGTTATGCTTTTAGGTTATGTCAAGGCAATTCAAAATATAATATCTCAAGGTATAAATCAGCTTTTGCCTTATATATTGTCACGATCCAAAATTCAACTAGTCGTGATGGCACCTAACTCAACTTGCTAAATAAGACAAATAACAACTATCCAATTTAATAAGACTTATTAAGAGAAGAAATGATAATACAATTGTTTAATACAAGAATTTTTCCAAAGACTAGTAGTACAAATCATGAGCTTCTGAGATTAGAATTTATAACGCTGGTGTGAAATAAAAATACACATTTGTTCGAACTATACATAAACAGATTAATAATTCTAAAGCTACCAAGATTAAAAGGCAGTTGTGACTAGAACGCAGGTACGACTTACGATTCATCTCCCGCCGTACGCAACAACATTAGCATCCAACACGTGTAGAAGTGTAGTATGAGTACAACCGACCCCATGTACTCAATAAGTAACAAACCTAACCTTGGGTTGAAAGTAGTGACCAGCTGGAACAAAGGTCGGGTCCGACACCAATAGCCAACAACAGTTCATAACAACATAGTGAAAATAATAAAAGAAGTATCTCAGAAATAGAATGCTCAGCTCGTTCACAGTTCCAGAAAATAGGCATGCTTTTCAAGTATCTTAGTGAAAACCCAAATCTTTTACCGAAATTGCAAAAAAAATATGAGTAAGCTTGAAAACTATGATTTTCCCAAAAATCCTCTTAACAATAAATAAGATGTTTCCTTTTCAGATAGCATAAGGAAAGTACATCTCTATGCCTACATGTCAAGATACAGGTAAAATCATAAATGTCACTAAAACCGGGTAGCAGAAGAAAATGCATCTTTATGCATGTATCTCAAGTACGCATATCAAGTGTAATGCATCTCATTGATGAACTCATGTACTCACACTCACAGAGTACTCAATCTCATTGTCTCACATTCTCTCTCACCCTGCTCAATACTCAGCACAGTCAATCACTCAGCACTGTACAATATCTATTGCAGCGTGCAACCCGATCCACATATAACCATAAGGCCCGTTACGGCATACAACCCGATCCATATATATATATATATATATAAGGCTCGTTGCGACGTGCAACCCGATTCACATATATATAGCCATAAGGCTCGTCGCGGCATGCAACCCGATCCCTCCCCTCCCACCCCCAACATATATATATATAAATCAATTATGCTCACTAGGGGTGTGTGCAGACTCCAGAGGGACTCCTTCAACCCAATCGCTATCATAACTCAATAAAACCCGCTGCGGCGTGCCACTTATCGATTTTGATTACAATAACAACTTCCATACTAGTACCATTTGAGGCATTTTATGGTAGGAGATGTAGATCTTCTATTGGGTGGTTCGAGATCGGGGAAGTTGAACTGATGGGGACAGACCTTTTGAATCAGGCTATGAAAAAGGCTAAAATCATTAAGGAGCGGTTGAAAACTGCTCAGAGTCACCAAAAAACTTATGCGGATGTTCGTCGTAAAGATTTGGACTTCAAGGAAGAGGATTGGGTATTCTTGAAGGTGTCCCCCATGAAGGGTATTATGCAATTTAGAAAGAAAGGGAAATTGAGTCCGAGGTATGTTGGGTCGTATAGAATCATTCAAAGGATTGGTCAGATAGCGTACAAGCTTGAACTACCACCCGAGATGTCGTTGGTGCACCCGATATTCCATGTGTCTATGTTGAAGAAAGTAGTCGGAGATCCCTCAGCTATTGTGCCAATAGATACCATTGAGGTTAATGAGGAATCGTCATATGAAGAGCTTCCCGTTGCCATTCTTGATAGGCAAGTCCGGAAGTTGAGAAACAAAGAGATTGCCTCCGTGAAAGTATTGTAGCGAAACCAGAAAGTTGAGGAGGCTACTTGGGAGGCCGAGGATGAAATAAAAAAGAAGTACCCACATTTCTTGAATAGCTATGTAATAGTTCTATGAAGTTGTTTCCCATAAATTTTGTATCACATGTTCAACTAATGTAAATATATCCCTTCTTAGCAATATGTCCCTTATGAGGCTTTGGTTGGTGTTGTGTTGTTTGATCATATATATTTTGTTTAGATGTGTTTCGGGGGCTCTCTGACAGGTAGGTAGGCCTAGATACAACGGAAACTCTGGCGAAATTTTCAGAAAATTTAGGAGTTAATCAAAATTTGGTGTTGATGGTATGTAGTATAACTGAAGTTGTATTAGGTGAACCTTGATCCTCATTCGAGGAAGAATGATATTAAGTGGGGGAGGATTTAAGGCCCCGTAAAATTTTGCCTAAAAACTTGGGACTTCGTGGTACCGAGGTTAGATTTATGTGTTGTAGCATTAGGAATTCTTCAAGGCGAGCTTGCTCGCCGCGATTCAGACTTTTTGGATGGAACAGTACGCTTCTAGGATTAAGGAAAATGTTTTAAAAAATATGTGCGTTTCTGCGACCCATTATGCGGCCGCATAATCACTCTGTGGACCGCATACTGGTCACATACACGATCAGAAAATTCAAGCCCCTGAGGGCTGTTTCTGCGGTCACTCTGCGGACCGCATATCCATTATGCGGTCTCATATGCGACCGCATACCTGTGTGGGGGCACCCTTTTTTTAATTTTAAACCCGACCCTATTCCGATAAAACACCCTTTTAAGACCAGTTTGGCTCACTTATGATATTTTCTAGAGAGAGGGAGGGGGAGTTCT
Organism: Nicotiana knightiana; assembly: GCA_005239525.1. Taxonomy (NCBI): domain Eukaryota; kingdom Viridiplantae; phylum Streptophyta; class Magnoliopsida; order Solanales; family Solanaceae; genus Nicotiana; species Nicotiana knightiana. The sequence goes on from ML413887.1 coordinate 18,620, forward strand.
AGAGGGAGGGCCTAATCTTCATCAAACTTTCTTCAATTATAACTTAAAGCTTTGAGGATATTCAAGTAAGGCACAAAATTCTTCATCCTAAGAGGTAAGACTTCATCACCTCGGCTCTTAATTTCAAACATAGCTATAATGGGATATTAGTGAGATAGTTCATGGGGATGAGGGTGATTCTATTGCATGCATTTGTCCTTAGGAGATGTGGGGGAATTGTAAATCAAGGATAGAGAGGAATGGGGTATGGGCTGGGGGTAATCTTCCATAAAAAGACCATAAAACCTTAATGAACACATGATGTTTAATAAAATGCTCAAGTGAGCTAGGATTATGATTATTTTCCCTAAAATACATTGAAATTGCAAACATTCCGAAACATTGTAGGGATTAAGGAAAGCTCAATTGAGGTATGTACGATTAAAACCCCTTCTTCTTAGAAATCGGACCCCCATGGCGCCCCTACAATTGGTGTAAACTTTAATCTTGATTGATGTAAGAGATGACATTTCAAATGTGCTTGTGTTGTAAAAATGTTATATGTAATATGTATTCAAATGCTCCCTGTTAATCTATGTTGTTACTTGGTGATGTATTGAAGTTATGGAACATGTGTTAAATTACCAAAGCATGTGACAACCTCTATATGTCCACGATTCATGTTTTCTCGCATGTGTACTTGATATCTTGAATTGAAAGGCTTGTTGATGAAATTGTTAATAATGTGACATATGTGGAAAGCACTTGAATTATAAAATGCGGCCAAGTGCCAGGCATAAATTAACAATTGTGTCCACTGACATTTAAAGACTTGAAATATGTATGTGCGAAATGAGGAATGAGATGATTGATGAGAAAGGGAAAAATGTCTTGAGTAATGCGGCCTAGACGATCGGGCCTTGATCGGACACCATGCCGCACACATGGTGGTATTGTGTTGTGTACTGAACCGAAAATTGAAACAAGAATTGATATTGTGGAAAAATATCTCCAAGGGAGGTGACCTAGCCGATCGGGTCGTGATCGGACCCTGTATACGAGTACGGTGGCATTGTGAATAATGAGGTGTTAATGCTAGTAATGGCCCAAATTAAAATTATAGCAGTCTTACTTGAAGCTTATGTGATCCCTTATTTGATGCCGTGGTATTGACTATGCTTCTCATTGATTTCTTGATTGTTTCCTCTTGCATTATTGATCTTTCTAAGGAGTTAGTGTTTTGGTTATACTTACTAGTACTATTCGACAGTACTAACGTTCCTTTTGCCGGGGACGCTACATCTTTGAATGGATGTAGGTGGTTCTTTAGCAGACAGTGCCGACCACAGATAGTGGTGCATCCTCCTTGCAGCAGTCTTGGTGAGCCCCTATTTCTTCCAGGGTCATGTAGTTCTTCTTTTGACATAATTTACCACGTTTTGATTTATAGCCGGTGTGTCACCGGCATGGTCATATCAATCTTTTGTATATTTAGAGACTCCGTAGACGTTATGTGGGTTATGCATGGGCATTGGATGGGTCACGGGATCATCTTGTATTTTGAAACTCCTTTCCCACCAAATTGTAAACTGTATGCACTTTTGGAGGTTTAACTATGGCATAATGGATATAATGAAAATGAACTAGAAACGTTTATATGTATATGTAGATGTACATCCGTTCATTCCCCTGTTTAACTAATGGTAACGTACCCCCTTTTTAAATTATGAATGAGATGGGTAGGAAGAGTCTAATAGGCTTGCTCGACCGGGTTCACTCAGTTGAGCGCCGGTCGCGCTCCCCGAGGTTGGGGCGTGACAACACCAGCAATCAAACATGAAGGAAAAATGATCTGAAATCAATTATGCTCGAGCCCCTCGGGACCCCGTCCGAACATGCCAACAAGTCCAATAACATAACACAGAACTACTCGAGGTCTCAAATCACGCGTAACGACATCGAAATGACGAATTGTACCTCAAATCAAACTTAATGAACTTTGAACTTTTCAACTTTCATAAATCGTGGCGAAACATAGCAAATCAACCCAGAATAAAACCAGATTTCGCACACAAGTCCCAAATGACATAACGAAGCTATTTCAACTCCTGGAACCACAATCCGAACTCAATATCCACAAAGTCAACTCTCAGTCAAACTTTTGAACTTTCCCAACCTTCCAATTTCTAATTTTCGCCAATTTGTGCCGGAATCTTCTAGAAATATCCAAATGCAAATCCGAGCATACGCCTTAGTCCAAAATCACCATCCGGACCTAACAGAACCAGCAAAACTTCAATCCGGAGTCAAATACTAGAAAGTCAAACTTGGTCAAGCTTCCTAGTTGAGAATCATTCTTCTAAATCAATTCTGAATAACCTGAAAACCAAAATTGTCGATTCAGATAAGTCATAATACATCATACGGTGCTAATCATGTCCGTAAACTACCGAACGAAGTGTAAATATTCAAAATAACCGGTCGAATCGTTACATATATTCAATATAACTTTTCGACGAAAGGGTTCAGATGAACCCTTTCCGCCCGTAAATCCACCCATGATCTCACCTTATATTTTTCTTGCAAAACCATTGAATCACTTGGGTTTGTGTCAAATAATCAACCTTATCGGCATGTTTGGATTTTCTATATTTAAAACGCAGGAACTGTTGGGCAGATCAATTCGGTTAAAGTTCAGCGGCTGATTAGTCCAAAAATGAACTCGAATTTTGTTCATAATACACGTATTTTGTGGATCTCCTTTTTCTTTTATTAGCCTTTTAACATGCGCAGTTAATTCATACCTTTGCTTATACAGATGTTGATTCTGCGAGATATATTGGTTTATACAGAAGTTGCGGAACTTTATTGGTATCATGGGACGAGTTGCATCAACACCTGTTTATGATTTTCACATAAATGTTGATCCCTGCATTATACTATTTGTACTATCACCATTCTACTATTAACGCCTTGGAAGGAAGTTACCTTGACTTTCTTTCGAAGTTCGAAACACTGCAATGACGAACGACTCGGCACATATTGCCTGTTTGGCCAAGCTTCTTCGAGATTAAAAATTATTTTTTTCTTTTTCTTCAAAGTTAAAGTATTTGGCCAAACTTAAAAAAAAAAAATGTTTTTTGGTAGAAGCAGAACCAGTTTTGGAGAAGCATAAAAAAACGGTTTCTAATAGAAGTACAATCTGTTTTGGAGAAGCGGAAAAAAGTAGTTTCTTCCCAAAAACACTTTTGAGAAAAATACATATAGAAACACTTTTTAAAAACTTGGTAAAACATTAATTGATGTTCAGAAGTGCTATTAAATTTAATTTGTCAAGCACAAACTTATTCTCACCTAAATTATTTTTGAGAAAAGCAATTTTGATAAAAGGACACTTCTTAAGATAAGCTGATTTTAAAAGCTTAGCCGGACAAACCAAAATCGAACCACCAATAATTACTAGATTGAATCACAATCTCAGCAATAAGTTCAGTTTTTCCCTAAGTACTTCTCATAACTGTCTCCATTTCGAATCATAGGTCAATTTCATGTTGGAAGTTATGTGCTCCTTCCATTTCAAGTTGTTTGAATCTCGGAATACGAGGGTCAATATTGTTGAATTTTGACAAGATTAATGTGAACTAGAATAAATATTTGAAGCCTCCTTAAGAAGAAATTGATAGATGATTTTTTCATGCATTTACATTGCATGATCACACTTAATATGATGTCATGCATGACATTATTAAGGTCATTTCCCTTTTATAAATAGCAAGAGTTTTGTTCATTTGAAAACATCTCTCACCTGCCTTCTTATTTCCTGAGACATTTGAATCTTCTTTCTCTCTTGTAGTACTTCACTTGTAATAAAATTTGAGTTGATTATGTCCGAGGACTAGGAAAAAATTAAATTTTTTTGAACCTCATTAGTTTCTGGTATTCTTTTTATTATTGTCTCATTTACTATTTATTAGCTACCTTTAGATATATTAGTTGTGATTTAATGACTCTCTATATATATTCGGCTTCCGCAACAATTGATATCAAAGCCAAGGTTCTATCTTAGTATGCTCTGTGGTTGAAGCATAGTCTGAACTACCACATCAGAAAAGAATTACTTTGGTGTTCTGTACTGTCAGCAAATAAATAGTATCTGTAGCAAAAATGGGAGATAATAAAAATGAAGAGTTCACATCGGGTGTCAGTAATACGTTGTTGGCATCTTCGCTTATGACAAGAATTATGTCAAATACGAAATTTGCAGTTGAAATTTTCTACGGGTCAGGACATTTCGGGATGTGGAAAACTGAAGTTCTTGATGTCCTTTTTCAACAAGGGCTAGATATTTCCATAGAAGTAAAGAAACCAGACATTAACGGAGAAGGAGATTGAAAGATTATCAAATGTGTTGCTTGTGGTACCATTCGATCTTACCTCACAAGAGAACAGAAGTATCCATACATAAAAGAAACTTCTGCAAGTAAATTGTGGAATGCATTGGAGGATAAATTCTTGAAGAAAAACAGTCAAAATAAACTTTACATGAAAAAAAAATTGTTACGGTCATATGTTCCCGGTACTACAATGAATGATAATATCACCAGCTTTAATAAGTTGGCGACAGATTTGCAGAATATGGACGTGACTTTTAGTGATGGAGATATGACCTTAGTTCTATTAAGTTCACTTCACGATGAGTATGAGCACCTCGAAACAACTCTACTTCATGAGAATGATGAAGTATCAATCAAAGAAGTTTGTTCTGCCTTGTACAACTATGAACAAAGAAAGAGAGAAGAACAAAAGAGTGGACAAGGAGAAGCACTGGTTGTGAGAGGTCGTTCTCAAAATCATATGAGAGCGAAGAAAGGAAGATCCAAGTCAAGATCCATACTCAGCAAAGATGAATGCGCCTTTTGCCGAGAAAAGGGGCACTAGAAGAAAGACTGTCCAAAGTTGAAAAACAAGGCCAAACCTAACAATGAGAAGGCTGTCATGGATTCAAATGTAGCTGATTGTGACGACTCTGATTTCTCACTAGTTACAACTGAGCCATTCAAACCATCTGACATATGGCTGGTGGGTTCATCTTGTAGCTATCATATGTGTCCCAACAAGAACTGGTTCGTTGATTTTCAAGAAGGAGAATGTAGAGTTATTCACACCGCAAATAAAAATCATGTTACCGCATATGGTATTGGTTCAATCTGATTAAGGAACCATGAATGATTGATTAGAACATTAATAGATGTTCGATATGTACCGAAATTGAAGAAAAATCTCATTTTTAGGAGCCTTAGAGTCCAATGGGCTCAAAGTCGTTGCAGAAAATGGGTAGTGAGAATATGCTCTGGTGCATTAGTGGTATTGAAGGTAATTCGACGAAATAATAACATGTACCACTATCACGGTAGTACAGTTATTGGGACAACAACAATGATATCCAGTGATGACAAGGAGGCAGAAGAAACCAAGCTTTGGCACATGCGCTTGGGACATGCTGGAGGTAAATTCTTGAAACATTTATCTGATCAAGGATTGTTAAAAGGATTAAAGACTTGTAATTTGGAGTTTTGTGAGCATTGTGTCAAGGGGAAATAGACAAGGGTTAAATTTGGAACAACAATCCATAATACTAAAGGTATTTTGGATTATGTTCACCCTGATATTTGGGGTACTTCAAAAACACCTTCATTAGGTGGGAAACACTACTTTGTAACCTTTACTGATGACTTTTCCCGGAGTGTGCGGGTGTATACTTAAAACCAAAGATGAGGTGTTGGGAATTTTTCTCAAATAGAAGGTGATGATAGAGACTCAAATCGGTAGAAAGATAAAGTGTCTTCGCACAGACAATGGTGGAGAATACAACAATGATATTTACAATAAGATTTGTGAAGATGATGGCATTTTGAGACATTTCACCATCAGAAATACACCATAACAGAATAGAGTGGCAGAACGTATGAACCGGACTTTGCTGGAGAAGGTTCGGTATATGTTGTCCAATGCTGTCTTGGGCAAAGAATTTTGGGATAAGGCAATAACATATGCATGCCACCTCATTAAACGTCTACCATCTGCTGTTATTGGAGCCAAGACACCATTTGAAAAATGGTATGGAAAACTTGCTGAAGATTATTGTTTTTTGCATGCATTTGGCTCAATTGCATACTATCATGTGAAAGAGTTAAAATTGGATCCGAGAGCAAAGAAATCTATATTTATGGGGATTACTTCTGGAGTCAAAGGATACCGCTTATGGTGTCAAGAGACAAGAAAAATATATTCAGCAGAGATGTTACCTTTGATGAATCTGCCATAACAGATAAGGTAACAGTTGAAGATGTCAAACAAACTAATGGTGTTTCAAAGTGGGTGGAGTTTGAGGGAAAATTGGTTTTCCCAACACAGGGAGAAAATGAGGAAACAATAGAAGATTTTCCCTTGGAAGAAGAGTCAGCAGAGAGGGATATCCCAATTCAGTAACCTCAACAACAACTTGAATCAATAGCAACCAGCAATCCAAAAAAACACAATAAAGAAACATGTTCGTCTCATAGAGACGGTGGCTTGTGCAGCCTCAATTGTAGCTAATGGTATTCCTGCCACTTATAAAGACGCAGTCCAAAGTTTAGAAGAAGATAAGTGGATGATTGCCATGAATGAAGAAATGCAGTCCCTTCATCAGAATCACACATGGAAATTGACCAACTTCCCGAAGGGAAAGAAAGCAATTGGGTGCAAATGGATATTGGAAAAGAAAGAAGGATTCCTGAACCAAGAAGATGTTCGCTACAAAGCAAGATTGGTGGCCAAAGGGTACGCTAAAAAGGAGGGAATTGATTATAATAAGGTATTTTCTCAAGTCGTGAAACACTCCTCCATTAGAGTTTTGTCGGCTTTAGTAGCACAATTGGATTTGGAACTAGTTCAGTTAGATGTAAAAACTGTATTTTTACATTGTCACGACCCAATTTCCCAACTTGTCAAGACCAAATTTTTTCTCCATTGGATATCATGATGGCATCTAATCTTAAGGACTATGTAAGCCTAACATCCACGGAAAAATACTACAACAATAATTTAACCTTCTAATAATTTCTGAGATGAATTCTTTGTACAATAAATATATTCTCAAAACCCGGTAGTACAAGTCATAAGATCTACAGAATATTATTATAAATTCCAAATACAATTATTCAGAAATAAATAAAACAGTGTATGAACAAAATAAGACGGTGACTCTGAAACCCGCGAACGCTGTAGCAGGTTTTACCTTGAGTCTCCACAACAGCAATTTGCGCTGCTAGCTAACGATCAACCGACTTTGCAATACCTGGAATCTGCACAAAAATGTGCAGAAGTATAGTATGAGCACACCACAGCGGTGTAGTAAGTATCAAGACTAACCTCGGTGAAGTAGTGGCGAGGACTAGCCAAGATACCCACTGGTCTAATGAACTGAACAAATATAAATATAGGAACAACGGAATAAGATATCTACATAAAGACTACTAAATATGGTTAAAAATACAGTAAATTCAATAAGGAAGGAAACAACAAGTATCAGCGAAAAAACTATGAAATAACACAAAAGACTGAATGGAACACAAACTAAATCCGGAATCACATATACAACAAGGACAATTAATAACTCAACAATTACAAATTATTTTCATCAAGTCTTAGTCAACTCCACAAGGTACCGAACCTCGGACAAATCACAACTCACGGGTCCCAATATCTGAACCCTAACATTTGGCACCTTGTGCCGTCATTTCAACTAATAACTGCACTGACGACTCCCCTGCCGATTAGAGTCATTCATACATAGAAGGTAAATACAACAAGGGTATCTATACTCAACAATAACAAGAAAGCTCCTTAAATCCGATAAGAGTGCTTAGCTATGTGTATGCTTGTGCAAGTGTCCTAACATAGTTCAAACCAGCTAGTAAGCATAAGAAAAGGAAAGGACAACATGTAAAAGAAGTATTTTCTCACAACTTTCACAAGAATAAACTCACACAGTTAAGTGCACCATTACATAACATCAACAACAAGAATGCCCCCAGGCCAAGACAAGTCATCACAAAACAATTCCCGACACATCCCACCTTGTCTCGCCACGTGTGCAATAGTAAAGTAAATGCCCGCCTTGTCTCTCCACAGGCGCATAATCATGTCCCATCTTGTCTCGCCACATGCGCAACCCACATATACATATCCAGCTTTGTCTCGTCGCATGTGCAATATCAATAGTAATCACGACACGACAGAAACCTCGTGCAAATACCCATATCAACAATCGCACGGCATAAACCTCGTGCATCACAATAACCACAACCGCACGGCAGAAACCTTGGGCATCACAATAACCACAACCGCACGACAGAAACCTCGTGCATCACCACAACAAGTACAATAGAAACAATGATAATAATACAAGATACGACAAATAAATCAACTCAAGAACCTTCGATCACAAGGAAAAATGTAAAACTAGTTAATAAGGAAGAACCACAATAAGTAAAACTAGGCATGATAAGAACAACTCAACAAGAAAGAAAATAACATGTCACAATAGTCATACTGTACGGTTCAACAACAAGAACTAACACGAGTCCAATAATTCCATATAAGGGTAAGTTCACTAAGGCATAAAACCTCTAAGCTTATTCTAAGATTGAACAATTACGGGAGAGGTACAACCAATTCAACTAAAGGTACGCAGCGAGAAGATCACTATAACTTCAAATAAGGGAGGGCATTTGCAAAACAGGAATAACTACAACGTCAAATAGGGAAAAACAATTATGGAGAAGGCAACATGGTAATGGAAGAAATAATAGTCTCAATTAAAGCACATATGAATCAAATATCAATAAGAGTGAATCACGAAGCAAATAATTCTAATTAAGCAGGTAAAGGTGAATCTAGTAATTAAGGAAGTAATCATGGCAAGAACCACTGCATATTCAATGAATACAAGGACCTAGGAACCCTAAAAGACCAATTTTCACAAATAAGTCCTCCACGTACTCGTCACCTCGCGTACACGGACTACGATCAACATAGAAGACTCAAATCCTAAGGGGTAGTTCTCCCACACAAGGTTAGGCAAGATACTTACTTCAAAGAAGACAACCCGGTACTCTAAAATGAACTCCTCGGGTGAAAAGACCTCCGGACGGCTCAAATCTAGTCAAAATAACTTCAAAACAAAATAAAACTCATAAGGAACTATTCTGGATCATAAAGTCTCAATCTTTATAAGAATAAAAAAAATCGACCCAAAACTCGACCTCCAGGCCTGCACCACGGAACCCGAAAAATTTCACAAAATCCGAACACCCATTCCGATACGAGTTCAACCATACTAAAATTATCAAATTCTGATACCATTTCTCCCCTCAAATCATGATTTTTCATTATGAAAATTTTCTTCAAAAACCTAACTTTTCCCTCTACTCAAAACACAAATTAAATGATAAAAATAAAGATAAAATTATGGAATATATTAGATACTAGGTTAAGAACACTTACCCAATCGAGTTGCTTGAAAATCCCACAAGGAATCACTCAAAACTGAGCTCTCAAGTCAAAATATGGTGGAAATGGCCTAACCCTCGATTTGGCAAACTTATATTCTGCCCAGGTCCTTATGCATCGCGAACACGGAGAAAGGGTCGCGATCGCAGAGAAGAAAATTGAGGCTGCCAAGAAAGACACTTCGCAAATGCGAGTGAAGGGACGCGAATACGATGAACAATGGATAGGAGCTTATGCGGACGCGTAAGGGACACGCGAACACGAAGAAGAAAATGATCACAATGCCAAGTCCTAGTTCTGCTATGCGAACACAAAAAAGGGACGCGAACGCGATGAATGGGATGAGCAGGGCTACACGATTGTGAGGCATACCATGCGAACGCAAAGAAGGAAAATCAGGTGGGTCAGAAGAACACTATGCGCGAAAGGCACTTCGCGATTGCGAAGAAGGATGGCAGACACCAGAAACCAGCAATTCAAATATAGAGGAAATTGGCCCGGCCCATCCGGAACACACCCGAGACCCTCGGACCCCGTCTAAGTATACAAACAAGTTCTATAACCTAATACGGACTCACTCGGGGTCTCAAATCACATCAAACAACGCTGAAAATACAAATCATACCACGAATCGAACCAATGAACTTCTAAATCTTCCAACTTCGAAAACTCGCGCCGAAACCTATCAAACCAACCCGGAATAACGTCAAATTTTGCAGGCAAGTCCCAAATAACATAATGGAGCTTATCCAACTCTCGGAATTGATTCTGACCTTAATATTACCAAATTCAACTATGGGTCAAACTTCTCCATCCTCCAAACTTTAACTTTTTCAACTTTCACCGAAATGCCTCAAATTACCCTACGGACCTCCTAATACAAATCCGGACGCACGCCTAAGTTCAAAATAACCATACGAAGCTGTTGAGATCATCCAAAACCCATTCCAGAGCCATTTATACAAAAGTCAAATTCCGATCAAATTCTCACCGCTTAAGCTTCCAAAACTAGAATCCTTCTTCCAATTCGGCTTTGAATTATCCGGTGACTGAATCCAACCACGCATGCAAGTTGATGTACATAATATGAAGCTGTACAAGACCTTGTGCCGCTGAACAAGACTTAAATCTCAAAACGACCGGCCGGGTCGTTACATATATGGAGACTTGGAAGAGGAAATCTATATGACTTAGCCAGAAGGATTCAAAGTTGTTGGAAAGGAAAATATAGTGTGAAAACTTGAAAATTCGTTGTAAGGATTGAAACAATCTTCTAGACAATGGTACAAACGATTTGGCAAGTTTATGTTTCGGCAGAAGTACAGAAGAAGCAAATACAATCATTGTGTGTATTTGCACAAGCTTGAAGACGGATCCTCCATATATCTTCTCCTATACACTAATGATATGTTGATAGCTTCCAAAAGTCAAGAGGAAATTGAGAAGTTGAAGATTCAACTAAGAAAGGAGTTTGAGATGAAGGATTTGGGTGAGGCAAAAAAAGTTCTTAGCGTGGAGATAAAAAGAGATAGACATTCAAAGAAACTCTATATATCTCAGAAAGAATACATGAAGAGATTAATCGATTGATTTGGCATGAATAACAACACGAAGTCGGTTAGCACTCCTCTTGCTCCTCATTTTAAGCTTAGTAATAATATGTCGCCAAAGAATGAAACTGAACGAGAGTATATGTCAAAAGTACCATATGCAAATGCCATTTGTAGCTTGATGTATTCAATGGTTTGCACAAGACCAGATATTTCGCATGCTATAGAAGTTGCAAGAAGGTATATGCATGATCCAGGAAAGGAGCATTGACAAGCTGCGAAATGGATTCTACGGTATATTCATAATACTGTTGGATTGATTTTTGAGCAGGAAATAGTCAATATCTGGTTGGATATTATGACTCAGAATATGCGGGTGATTTGGACAAGCGTAAATCAACTACCGGTTATTTTTTCACTTTTGCAAATGCACCAGTTAGTTGGAAGTCTACTTTGCAGTCAACGGTTGTTTTATCTACTACTGAGGCAGAGTACATGACAATTACAGAGGTTGTAAAGGAGGCAGTTTGGCTTCAACGGTTGCTTAGAAAGCTTGGTATTGGTCAAGAAAGCATCACACTATTTTGTGATAGTCAGAGTGCTATCCAATTAGCAAAGAACCAAGTTTATCATGCAAGGACGAAACACATTGATGTTCGATATCACATTATACAAGATATTATAGAAGAAGGTGGAGTCATGGTGCAGAATATTCGGACTACAGACAACCCTGCCGATATGCTAACAAAAGTAGTGACTGCGATCATGTTTCAACATTGTTTGAACTTGATAAACATTGTTGAACTTTGAAAATTGAAGTTGAAGACGCAATTAAAATTTATCAGTTAGAGAAAATTGAAAAAGTGAAATTTTGCCAAAGGTGGAGATTTGTTGAATTTGACAAGATTAATGTGAACTAGTGTGAACATTTGAAGTCTCCTTTTAGGAAGAAATTAGTAGATGTATTTTTTCATGCATTTACATTACATGATCACACTTAATATGATGTCATGCATGACAAATATTAAGGTAATTTTTCTTCTATAAATAGCAAGGGTTTTGTTCATTTGAAAACATCTCTCACTTGCCTTGTTATCTCCTAAGGCATCTGAATCTTCTTTCTCTCTTGTGTAGTATTTCACTTGTATTTTTGGAGTGAATAAAATTTGAATTGATTGTGTCCAAGGACTAGGCAAAAATTAAATTTTACCGAATCTCGTTAATTCATGGTGTTCTTTGTATTATTGTCCCATTGACTATTTATTAGCTATTTTTAGATATAGTAGTTGTGATTTAATCACTCTCTATATATATTCGGCTTCCGCAACAAATATGACTAATTTTTAGTGTGAACGCGGACATAGATTCTTTAAGTATTTTGAAATAAAATTTACGTATTTAAAAACTACATATACTATACGTCCCAATAATTAATAACTTTAAATATTTAAAAAATATTTGCAAAAAAACATAGTCAAGAAAACGATATTTGACTATTCAAATGATATTAGGTTCATTTTTTTTTAAACAGCGAGAATATATTTTATCATAATTGTCCTGTACGAAGTCCTAGCCTTATAAGAGAGGTATCTGAGACACATAGTTGTTCTGCGGTTTTAACCAAACTTTCAACCATTCATCCTTTGTTTTCTTTATGACAATATAATTTGCAATTGTACCAAAATCTTCAGCAGCACAGGCAAAGAGTTTAGCAACCCCCCCCCCCCCCTCCCCTCCCCTCCCCAAAATTTTGATTAGTATACAGAATAGGTAAAAGATAAGAGAGCATAACATGATTTGCTGTTAAACTGATTATAAAATAAGGCCCACTTGTGTTCTCTATGGTTTATAGACAAGAAAGCATGCAAGAAAGAAAAAAAGCCTTCAATTATCATCTTGAATGTCATTGATATTCAGATGCGTTCTAAATAATTATGACGTTTTCTGAAGCATGAATTTCAGTGGAAAAAATGGAATTGCTGAGGAACAATAAAATTATTTCGGTACTAGTAACTTTGTTTTAAAATTATCATTTTATGCCTGTTTGGGTGGTGTTTGGTACTTCGCTACGGTATTTACGAATTACGGTTCGGTACTTTAATATTCGATATATTAATTATGTATACCAAATACCGTATCAAAGTAGTTCAATACAGATCGATATTTTCTTGTTCGATTCGGTTCGGTACGATTTCGATATCTCAGCGTCCCTATCTAACGTGACGAGCCACTGATGATTCGGTGAAGGAATGGTAATTTGCGTACCAAGTTCGGTAAATAAACATCTCAAATACATACGGAGCATACAAAATTAGAATAGCACATGTCCAGGAGGTTATTCTATTCACATGCAGGCATCATTTTCTATGATAAAACTAAGGAAGCAAGACAAAACTATGTATACCATTGTTCTGTTTGGTAACTTCAGATTTTATGCACATCTCTTTTACCTTCCGCTTGTATCCCGTAATCAACTTAACATTGTTCTCGTTTCCTTTTGACTCTTCTGAAATACCGAATAAATCGATATTAAAATATTGAGGACCGTACCGAAATATCGAATAAATCGATACTGAAATATCGAATTAATTCGGTCTAATTTAAAATTCATTTTTTCGAATTTTATGTCACCCCTATTACCTGTTATAACCGTTGAAGGGGCGAGGCGGACCTATGTTGTAAGGAGAGGAATTACAGACACCCGAAAAATTCGGTAAAAAATTCTATGTATATATAGACATATCTTTAAAAATTAGTAATATATAAATAATGACACTAGGGGCGGATCAAAGATTTAAATTTTATGGGTTCAACTTTAAGATTTTAACATTAAACCTGTTGTATTTTTTTAGTTATGAGTTCATATTACTATATATATATATATATATTACAACATTAATGAATCTTTACACATAATTTTGTGTTAGACGTCAAAAATATTGGGTTTAATTAAATTCGGTATCGATATATTTCATCCGCCTCTAAAAGACACCTTATAATTTAAATATACAAAGCAAATTTAGATTGAATAAAAAAATTCCCCAATAATCTTTAAATCCAGGGTTCGCCAGAGTACTCGGAAAGTAAAAGCTAAAGGAAAATGAGACCAAAAGCATTACGTAATTTTGACCTTCCACTCTGACAATATTTTGGAAATGACAGCAAGGGTTGCTGCAGAACTATGGGTGGAAAAGAATTTTAGTGAATGAAAAGGACACTAGGACGGGGTGGGGAAGAACCGGAACCCAATTATTAGATTTTTGGATAAAAATAACGTTAATGTGTGAAAAAAAAGTTATATTTTTATATATAACGCGGTAATATACCACGTTATATATTAACGAAGTTTTATCCGTTAACGTATACCGCGGTATATTACCGCGCTATACATATATAGCGCCCACATTTAACGCGTTATGTACTGACGATTTGACTGTCAGGTATAAGCCATGAAAAGACAGCGCTATACCTTTTTTTTAAACTCTTCTTCTTTCCCACGATCAGAACACTCGTCAACCCCCATTTTTTAATTTCTCCCAACACCACGGTCCCCCCACCCCTTTCTTCTTCAAAAAAAAAAAAAAATCTTGTGGGCCCCATCCGTCACACAAAACGCCAAGAATGTAGGTCCCACATCATAGAAAGGATCGTGTTATTGTGGTTTCATTATTTCAGACTCAAATTTTCAATTAATTCACTTCCCGAAAATTATAAATTGAGGTATTTCGATTTATTTTATGTCGAAACATGTATAATAATGCATATTCGTTGACTAAATTTTTTTTCCATGTCGTTTTGTATTTTATTTGGGAAACTAGCATTTTATATTTATCCGGACTTAGATATTAGTGTTCTAAAAAAATGTAAAATTGAGAAATAATTTTTTCTGTTAATAAAAATGTTAATTAATATCTTTTACTGTTTTATATGTATTTTTGTAAATGTTATGTGATTAAAATGTATTTGTTGTTTCTATTTAGTTTAGATTATTTATTAGCATAGTAAAATGTAGAACCTTTTAGCGTACTAAAATGTAGAGCCTTTTAGCATAGTAAAGTGTAGAGTATTTTAGCGTAGAATCCCTGTAGTTTAAGTATCTCTTATACTTGTAGATGAAATACAACTTTTGTACAATTAAATAATTAAAAAATAATAATTTAAATTATAAAACAAACACACAAAATTATAATATTGAATTTGACACACCTAATTATTCATGATAGTTTGGTGCTACTGGGCCTCAAATATCGAGTCTGGAACCCATATGTATATATTTTGTACAATTAAATAATTAAAAACTAATAATTTAATTTATAAAACAAACACACAAAATTATAAAAATATTGAATTTGACACACATAATTATTCATGATAGTTTGGTGCTATTGGGACTCAAATATCGAGCCTGGAAACCATAGGTATATACTTTGTCCAATCAAATAATTAAAAATTAATAATTTAATTTATAAACAAACACACAAAATTATAAAAATATTAAAATTGACACATATAATTATTCATGATAGTTTGGTGCTACTGAGCCTCAAATATCGAGCCTGGAACCCATAGGTATATACTCTGTCCAATCAAATAATTAAAAATTATGAATTTAATTTATAAAACAAACGCAAGAAATTATAAAAATATTGAATTTGACACACATAATTATTAATGATAGTTTGGTGCTACTGGGCCTCAAATATCGAGCCTGGAACCCATAGGTATGCATATTCTGTCCAATCAAATAATTAAAAATTAATAATTTAATTTATAAAACAGACACACGAAATTATAAAAATATTAAAATTGACACATATAATTATTCATGATAGTTTGATGCTACTGAGCCTCAAATTCGAGTCTGGAACCCATAGGTGTATACTCTGTCCAATCAAATAATTAAACATTGATAATTTAATTTATAAAACAAACACACGAAATTATAAAAATATTGAAATTGACACATAATTATTCATGATAGTTTGGTGCTACTGGGCCTCAAATATCGAGCCTAGAACCCATAAGTATATATACTTTGTCCAATCAAATAATTAAAAATTAATAATTTAATTTATAAAAGAAACACACAAAATTATAAAAATATTGAAATCAGGATAGTTTGGTGCTACTGGGCTACAAATATCGAGCTTGGAACCCAATAGATTTATATACCATGTCCAATTAAGTATTGTATAACTCAAAAAATTAATTATTTAATTTACAGATTAAACATACAATTAATGTTGTTTAATTTACAGTTGACGACATGGACGTGCCGCCTATACATCTCGGCCCTTACTCCGCTGAGCTATTAGTGCTACAGGCCGATCATAGGTCCGCCCACATATGGGAGGGAGAGTTACTGTCCCAGACTCTCCGTGCTAGGAGAGTGGACGACCTGTGGGATTTTTTGAGGGACAGAGATCTCCATCATCGTGTAGTCCAGCGGCTGCAGAATACGGGATTCTATAGGATTTTTCAGATCGGACGGTTGCAGCTTGACTGGGCTTTGATCACGGTGTTGATTGAGCGTTGGTGACCGGAGACGCAAACTTTCCACCTGCCCATTGGCGAGGCCACCATCACGCTGCAGGACGTGGAGGTTGCTGTTGCTTCTTCTATTTGGGGGGATCTTATTCCCGAACACTTCGGGGAACCTAGTAAGCCTGCGATTTCTTCATCATATTCAGCTGCTAGATGAGTTACCCTTTTACAGCTGGGGTGCTGCTATTCTCGCCTACATGTACATGCAGATGTGTCGGGCGAGCATAGGCACCTAGCGTGACGCTTGTGGTTTTCTGCCGCTTCTACAGGTGACAACATATTCAAATATTCATTAGTTCCAATTCTACCTAGTTAGAATTTGTATTAAACCTTACGTCACTTTGTATGTTAGGTTTGGGTCTGGGAGCGGTTCCTGCAGTTTCAACCACCTCTACCACCATTACCTCCTAATGTACCACCTCCATTTCTCCCTCTCGCTAGGAGGTGGGTTCTCCGTCGTAGAATTGCACGAGAGTATGATGCTCATAATAATCTCCCCCTCTGTAGGGATGTGTTGGATCTGCTGGAGGGCGCACAGGTAAATATGTACCTAAACTTACCCGGTATAGATTAACTTACTGTTGCGCATACTCATGTTTTGTATTCTTACTTGATAGTTCATTTGGACGCCATACAACGACGATTTGATAGGCGGCCTGCCAGATTATTGCTCGGCCAGCCGACTGATTTGGAGCACTTCCGCCCCGCTGATATGCCTCGATATTGTGGAGCATCATGCCACGGAGCGGGTACTTTGCCAGTTTGACCGTCCGCAGTATATACCGAGGGGGCCTACATGGGAGCCTACACATTATTAGATGGATGATCGTTCCAGGGCAGACAACGCATTTATAGCATGGGTAGTGGCGCAGGTCCATACTTGGGACAAACGAGATCACATGATTCCGCCCCCACCTACACATATCCAGGCGGAGACTATTCAGATGTATATGTCCTAGTACCGCCACATTACCTGATTGTTTATCGGGAATCCCATTCATCAGGCTGGCGGTCGGTACGTTCCATACGCCGGGCGGCACGAGGCCCTAGTATGTTTTCTGTTATTATTAATTATATAACTGTAACTTAGTGCAATATATGTAGTTTATATTTTATATGTTGTGCAGGCTATTGGACTATATACGGTCTATCAGATGGGACTGCAGATGCAGGAGCATGTCATCGATCCTGCGGCTGCTTTGCAGGATTACGGCCGGCGAATGGTAGAGGTGGCTGCTCGAGCACTGCACCGAGCCCGAGAGGATCAGGGCCTGGGACACGAGCCTGATTATGTGGATCCAGGGCAGTACGAGCGAGGCAGGGGTGTCGCACGAGGTGGTGGTACCCGACGAGATGGTGGTGCCCGACGAGGTGGTGGTGCCCAACGAGGCGGTGGTACCGGACGAGGTGGGGGTGCCGGACGAGGTGGTGGCCAGCAAGGGGGCGTTGAGGCCCCTGCTAATCTGCCGGGTGGCCTACATGAGACGGACATGCCGTCATACAGCCTTGGGATGCATCTCACTCCAGGGACTTCGCAAGCGACCCCGTCATGTCCATTATTGATCACGGGCACGGACCTTGCTGGAGTGGATTGGGGTACTACCCAGGCCCATCTACCGCTGCAGAGGATCGCCGATCCTAGATTTTCATAGTGGGCACCGACTGAGTTATGGCTCATCATCACAGGCGTAGGTATGGTTTTCTTAGTATTGAATTTTAATTTGTTTTATTCTTCTCATTATTTTTCATCACTTTATTAATTTCCTTTTTAAGGCTTCGTGCGATGCTGACATGGCTGCGACATATGATTACATTTAGGAGCCCGACGAGATCATGGTAAGATAATTTAAATTGTCATGACTTATTATATACTTTTCTATACTGAGCTTTCTATTCTTATGTAGGTTTCTACTGGATCGATGGCCCCTTCTACCGATCCTGCCAGCACCACTAATGATCATCCTGCGGCGCATCCGGCTATACGGAGGCGACTTGATGATGACGATCCCGATAGTGTACCCGGGCGGGATGGGATGCGCCTCAGGCCAGTGGCTACGTTGAGGCACACCGGATGCGGGACACATTGATTTTTTATTTTTATTTTTATATTTGATGTAAATAATAACAACAATTTTTATATAATATGCGCATTACTTTTTTATTTCCCCGTCATTATTTAGTTTCGTACTACAACACAAACACAAATATTAAAACTTAACTTCCAGTACAACTAATGAAAATAAAGTTCAGTATAACTAACAAAATTAAAGTTCAGTGCTACTAATGAAAATAAATGATAGTTGAAAACATAAAAATAAAGTAGTATACTAAACACATACATGTCAGTGTTTAGTCCATGCCGCCCATTATTCTCTGCTCCAACCACTTAATTTGTTATTCCAGCCTATTTTTTCTTCTTCCATCTCTTTCAGTTTCGCCTTCACCTCCGCAAGTTCCTGTTTATGTTGTTTTTTCACGTTCCCACTGTTTTAAACAAAAAATATTAAAATACTGCAATGATTCTTTGTAGCATTCCTAATAACAGGGTTCATCAACCCATACCTCAAAATTACAACTAGGTTCGTCGGGAACCTTATAAAACTTTTTCATACAGTGCCAGTAGCGGCGTCCAACTTCACCATTATCTCAACAACTACCGATCATGCATTTTTTGCCGCACTCGCACATTGGTACATAAGGACGTTTAGCCATTTGTGACAGCGTTAAAAAAACCTTGCTTTTTATTGAAAGATTTGCTATTAGTTATTGTTGAGCACAGAAAATAACTAGAATGAGCCCGTTATTTATAAGCAAGACAACACACATAACGTAGTATTTAATCGCGCTATATATACACATAACGTAGTATATAACCGCGATATGCTTTGCATATTAAAGATTCTGTCGGGTACGAAATAACTTTTTGTCAGTTGGGCAGCTTTTTCAGTTCGATAAGACAACACACTTAACATAGTATTTAACCACGCTATACTTTGCGTGTTATGGTAGTTGTGATTTTTTCTCTTAAAATATTGTGTTATGAAATTTAAATGTTGTTAATTATCATTTAAAAACTGAAATGGAGATTTTTCAAATCATTATTAACAAACATAATTTTATTTTATAAATCTTGTAACATAAATAAAACAACTAATTATTACAACATAAACTCATTAATAGTTGGGCACACTAGAAGAACACCCACTACGAGCTTGATTACTATTTCCACCCAAACGAGCTGAAGGACATTTTCGACGGTCGTGTCCTGTTTGCGAGTATATACCACATTTACGCGCATAAACTGTGTCACTAACATCCATTTGGTTCCATATACGCATTTTTTTTCTGCACCTGTATTCGACGCAAATAGGACTTGTTACACACCATTTTAAATAGTTCCGGCGGCCAATAATGCTCAACACCCACTGGCTGCAACTGCCCACTATAGGTGTTTAGGTACTTGGCAACACTACATTATTGATCAATATAGTTGGTTATACCTAAACCAACTTTTTGAAAGCACTTGATGGCATGTGAGAAAGGCATGTGGTAGATGACCATTTCCCACAAGAGCATAACCTTATAGATTCACTTAAAGTATGTACATTATTCCCCCGATTTTGATGCATAGCGGTGCGAACTTTCTTTCGTTATCATACTACAAAAATAAATACCAATGTGCTCGCCGCCTATATTTCTCAAATCTCTTCATCGGCAATGGCATAAATTCAACACCTCTTTCCATCAATGACGTTGCAACTGCAGACCTTTCAACAAACCTCTCCACCATCTGCTTGAACGGCATCCGCACCATGGCTGTGACAGGCAATCCTCTTGCCGACTTCGATAACCCATTCAAAGACTCTGACACATTTTTAGTCAGAATTTCCCATCGTCTGCCACCATCCGCATGCAAAGTCCACTTTTCAGGGTGATGTCACAGTAACCGATGATAGGCTGCCTCGTCTTCTTACCTGATAGATTCCATGTGCCTATGGAATTTATGTTGTTGGTGGTCTGTTGCTGCCATCCACATCAAATCATGCAGATCCTTATTAGGATATGCCTTCTAAAAATTGGCCTTAAAGTGCATCACACAGTAATGGTGGTAGGCATAAGGTTCTTGCCATGCAGGCAAGTTCTCCACAGAACTTAAGATACCACCGTGCCGATCAGATATTAGACAAATACCGGAACGCTGTTTGACAACTTGCTCTTTCAAGTGGTTCAAAAACAGCGTCCACGTCTCTTGGATTTCATTGACACAAATAACAAAAGCTAGAGGAAATATATGGCCATTAGCATCTACTGCCACGACTATCAACAACTTGATATCGTACTTTCCATAGACATGAGTGCCGTCTACGAATATTACGGGCCTGCAATACGAAAAACCATCAATTGCTGGTTTAAACGCCTAGAACACAAAATTAAATATATATTCTGGTTTTTCCGGACTCCGCTCAATCTTCCATTCAATAACCGTCCCGGGGTTAAAGTGCTGCAGTGTGGCCATGTACCTCGGTAGAGCTGTAAATGACTTATCCCAGTTACCATAAACAATTTCAAACGCTCGTTTGCGCTCGAGATATGCCTTTATTTTGGTAATGGTATGGCCATATTCTTGGTGGACTGATGTAATTCACTCTTTGATTTTATAACTTATGGACGCTTCGAGGTGCGGAATAAGGACAAGAGAAATCAAGTCAATATCCAAGTTGAAGTGATTCCCTTGAATGTGTCCATTTCACATGTGTGGGTGAGAATGTATTTACCCACTTTCCACAGACCTGTCTTCTTCTTGCTTGCACGCAACATCCAATGACATGGCCAAAACCACCTGCGGCAAGCAGCCTTGTATACAACGGGACTTGACTCCCATACCATCATCTCACGACACTCTTTTATGTTGTGCATTTTACAAGCCCGCTTACGCGCGCTTTATCAGGAAAACGCATGCCCTTTGCCCGCACCGTTGGTATAAACTCATCCCAAATTGCTGTCCCAATTTTATCAAAATCCCTTATGAGAGCTTCCACATCTGGAATTCTTGGCAAGTTATCAAGGTAAGGAATCTTCCTTGAATGAAACGACACTTGGGACTCGTACACTCTTCGTCTGGGGGGGGGGGGNTGGAGCATACTCTCTCGTCAAATCATGTCATTCATTCTCATCCTCCTCATCACGATCCTCACGAGGGAAGGGTGTCTCGTCTCCTGATTCCTCGGCATTGTTGTCGCAATCACGGTTCTCTTCCTCACTCTATGCATATGCCAGATCCCGATTTAATACGCCGTCTTCGGGCAATTGAGTGAGGACATGTGGTTCAACTTGCTCGTTTTCACTACACAACCAACAAACTAATAAGCTACTGAAATTAATAAATACTTCCCATAAAGCTGTATCACTTCACTTACAAGTCGTAATGTGATGAAATTCCATGATGGATATTTTCATGTTGGTGATGACTCCCGGATGGACCACCATGATCCAACACACCAAAACTAGGCGTATACCAACTATGCGTAGGTTCATAACTTGTAAAATTCATATCCGGCTGGTACCCCCTATGGAAGATATGAGCGTTAATACAAATTCAATACAACAAAAATGTACATCATAACATAAAAGAAAATTGAAGTTTACCACTCGTCTTGTGAATTATGTAAAGCAGGAGAGAAATTATTTCCTCGTTGCTCATTCGCCGGCGGTGATAAGTTTAAATCAAGGCAAACTCTTTCATCCGGAACTTGTCCGGCAAAAACTGCTCCAGAATAACCACCCGATGACTAGGGGTTATCCCTACTACGGGAAACCTCATTGTTGGACACGTCTTCGACCTTGACGTACATATCCAACATTTTGATTACAAGAAATTCCCGGTATTCATCCGGAGTCCTCAGAAAATCCTTCAAAGTTTCATCATCGTCGATGTTAAACTCCGAGTAAAAAGCAACCCCTTGCGAAGTGATGGAATACGGATATCTTCCGGTTACTTTAAGTTTCACCGAACGTTTCCTCACACTCATTTTTTTGCATAACAATGATACCAATTTATCGTACTCCATTGTAAGTGGAAATTTAACATGATACTGTGGAGATAAACCGTACCTCACAAAGTTATTCTCCATCACAACCTCAACTCCCCCCCTCCCCCCCAATATAATGAAACTCTTATTCTACGTTCTTCAGACATTATGAAAAAATGCTTGAGAATTTAACAAGAAGAAATAATTGAACGGGAGTTAGAATATTTTTTGAATGGATTTTCCTAAAATCCTAACCCCTTTATATAAGGAAATGGTTAGCCCGGGGTGCTGAAATTTTTAATGTATAGCGCTCTTTTAACGTGCGCTATATTAGTGGACCCAGAAACAAGTATAGCGCGTTTATTTCATGCGCTATATATACACAGGTATAGCACTTTATTTTCATGCGCTATACTGACAGTCAAATCGTCAGTGCATAACGTGTTAAATGTGGGCGCTATATATGTATAGCGCGGTAATATACCGCGCAATACATTAACGGACAAAACTCTATTAATGTATATCTCGGTATATTATCGCGTTATATATAAAAATTTAGCTTATCTTTTTTCCATATATTAACGTCACTTTTGTCCAGAAACCCAATAATTAAGTTCCGGACTCGTGGGGAAGAAGGATTTTTTTGGGTTTTGCATTTGCAAAAAGCCAATTATTGACTGTTCTTGATTCTTTCACCCAAATGATTGACTTGTAGAATTAAACTTTCCCTTACAGTCTCTTAATTCCTTTAGTTTCTGTCACTACATGTTCTCAATCATATGGTCCATCTCTCCCACCCAAAAAAAAAAAAAGAAACTAATAAAATAAAACTTCAAACCAGGCACAAACGACAACACCACATCAAATTTTATAAAGTAGCATTGATTTCAACAACTTGAAAGGAAATATAGTATCAAGAACCAAAGCAAGAATATATACTTCTTTATGTGGTGCCTTTAAGCAGATTCCCATTTTTACATTTCAAAGAGAATGAAGAAATTCCTTTGCTGATTTTATAGTCTTGGCTAGTCTAATGCATACTTGCTTTGGTCCGAGAAGGATAGTGTATAGGCAGACATTATCCCCTATAATAGAGATACTGTTTTTACTTAGATCCTCGATTCAAGAAAAAATATAAGTGAAGCAGTATCAACAAACAATAATGACAACCAAAAAACAATAAAACAAGATAAAGGAACAACATAAAGTGATAAAAATCTACCAATAATAGAATACAAGTCTGCCACTAAAAATCTTGTATCAAAATTGGTAGATACAATTTAGTGTCTTGTAATAAAAAAGTTTGTATTGGATTTACTTAAGCGTGAAGATGTTTGGAAAGTCAGTCATGTCAATTTTAAGTTTCTTCTTTAATATATGTAAAAGGCAAAGAGCTACATGTAATATATAGTAGCATTTCACTTTAGCAGCAAGTGGCTTGAACCATAATAAAGCATTGAGTACTTTGATGAATGCCCAACCAACATGATCATGATAGTCAACATACCACTATCTCCAATAAAGCAAATTAAAGAAAGGAAAAAGAAAGAAGAACAAAGAAAAAGGAAAGAAAAGGAAAACAGAACCCACAAGAAGAAAAAAAAAAAAGAAAACAGAAAAACAAGAAACACCAATCTAAGCATTCTCCAAATTCTTTTCTTTTTGCCATCTGCTTTCCTTCTAAGCTGCTTTGGTCTATCTCCCTTTTTTTTTCACCTTCATCTGCTACTAAACAATACCCTTCAAAGCCACACTTCAATCATTCACACCCTTTACTTCCTTTCTATCTGATATTAATATAACCACTAAGCTCAGGTAAATTCTTCTCATTTTCCTGTTTTCTCCCTTCTTTTCTAATTAGATTCATTGGTATTGTTACTATATTCTTAATATTTCGTGTTATTACTACTTGCCGTCACTGTTTCTTTTCATCTTTTTCTTTAATCAAGGGTATATCGTAAATAACAATTTTGTCTTTCAAAGATAAGGGTAAGGCTGAGTACATACTATCTTCCCGAATTCCACTTATAGAAATATGCTGCGTTCGTTGTTAGTTGAGATAGGAGAGTAACCTCTTTTGGGCTACACCATTATTATTTTCTTTTTCTGCAGCCCCATGTATAGTAAGAGTCTTTCCAACGACGAGCCTGTAAGTAATCCAAGAACTTGGGTACCCTATATGAGTACTAGGGACTGTTCTCAAGGATTTTGCAGTTTATACTGCCCACAATGGTGTTACATAATCTTCCCTCCACCACCTCCATTTGAATTCCCTGATGATGACTCTAGCCCTAATTTCTCCCCTCTAGTTATCGCGATCATCGGAATTTTAGCCAGTGCTTTCCTATTAGTCAGTTATTATGCCATAATATCAAAATATTGTGGGAATAGGAATGTTACAAGAAGAAGGGAAAATAATCAAGAAGATTCAGAATTAGAAGATCAAGATCATGAACCTTCGAATCACGAACCATGGCAGCATGTAAATCCAGGTGGTTTAGATGAAGCTGTAATAAAGTCTATTACTGTGTTTAAGTACAAGAAAGGTGATGGATTATTGAGTGAAGGGACAGATTGCTCTGTATGTTTAAGTGAATTTCAAGAAGATGAAAGCCTTAGGCTTTTGCCAAAATGTAGCCATGCTTTTCATGCAACGTGCATTGATACATGGCTTAAATCTCACTCCAATTGCCCTTTATGTCGAGCTAATATCATCTTTCCAAATGCTTCACCTCCTCCAATCATGGAAATTATTCCTCTAGCTATTGAACCAACTCCACAAGTCCAACCTGAAAATGATATAGAAATGGGCATTAGAGATGAAGAATCACAAGAAGAAGATGTAACGAACCATATAAATCAAGAAGTTAGGAGATCAGTGTCAATGGACTATGGATCACAAGGTCGTTTATCGATAGCTGATGTACTAAGAATTGATCACGACGAATTCGAAGATTGTGTAATGGAAGATTGTCAGTTGCAAAGAGATGTTGGAACATCAAAATTACAAGACAATAATGGTGAAGAAATGAGTATTAGAAACAATGTACTTATACATTGTGTGACAAGTCCTATGGTGATGAAGAGATCATTATCCAGTGGGAGATTATTGTTTCCCAAACGTGGGAGAGGACAAAATATTGTCATTCCTTTGTCAAATCTTTGATTATTTTTGTGTCGGAGGATTTTACTATGCCTTTAAACAAATTAAGAGTCAGCTTTCTTTTAGAAATTGAGCTTTTCTGATTTTATTTTTCATCCACTGTTTTTGTATGGCTGAGTGAGTGGATGATTGTTCTATGCAAAAATCAAGGGAGATCTCATGTCTTATGGGACTCCATTGGCATGATTTCTTATGTTTTATTTATTTGATTATTGTGTGAAAGGGCTAGTCTTGTTACAATTGTTGTATTGGAGTTGGATTTAATAGGCCTAAAAAAAGATGTTGGACCGATAGAGGGATTTAAAATTGTAACGGGATAGGAATGGGAGTGGAAGAAAATGTATTATTCAAATTTCATAGAGTTTGCCTAATTAAGCATTTGGCACGGGGTCGTTCGGTTGCATTACCAAAATTATTATGATATTTGTATAAAACTCCACATTAGTGATACAGTGTGTGGTCAGCTTCTGAAATTTGCGTCAAATTTAGCATTGTTTGATTGGCATTTTTGTTTAGGGTATAATTACTTTTAGCCCGCGCCAGAAACTATTTACATTTGATAGCCGAAAAGTGTATAAAATTGTAGAACTTTTATATATAACATACTGAATGTATATATACGAAAAAGATATATATTTTCCGGCTATTATTTTGACAACGACTATACAATTTCATTTCCCTTTTTGTTGCCTGCGTACCAAATACCTACCTAAGTTATGCAGGAATTAATTTATTAATTCGAGATAGAAGGTAGAATAAAGTACGAGGATTAGTAACACTTGGATTACAACAACTAAAATGATCATAATAACCCACATGTATTAAATATTTTTTTTCTAAAAGTAAGCAAATCACATTTTAGTCCTTATATTACCATTCATGCATTAGCAATCCATGCAATTACTAATACTTACATTACAATCTCTCTCTTGTTAATCTCTGCTTAACTTGTCTCCAAACTAAATAATCTTGATTATTACTAATGATACTTAAACATTGTCATTAGAATTTGCTATAATGTTTAATGATGAAGTATGTTTATAAATTGGGTAATTGCGTAGGGCCTGGGGTCAGGGCTTCGGCTCTAATGCTTAAGGCAGCCTATCAGCTACCCAGTAATTGTGTTGAGCATTTTGGAAAAGCCATAGACAACAAAAATTTGTTATACCGGTACTATAGTTAGTTCACGTTATTCATGTAATACCCATTTATGAAATTCTTTTATGTTGGAGTTCTCACTTTTATAATAATCTATATTCTATTAAAAGCCGAAGAAAAGGCACCACATTAAGGGTGAATTTGGTACGAAGGAAAATATCTTTCGAAAAATATTTTTTAATTTTCTCATGTTTGGTTGGTCTAAATGTTTTTGAAACTATTTTCTTTATCAACTCATTTTCCTCCAATTTGGAGAAAAATGTTTTACTTATCAAGAGAAAGGAAAACATTTTCCAAAACTCCTTCTCAAACTTCCCCACCATTTCCTATCCTCACCAACCCACCTCACACCCCCACACCCACCCACCTAACCCCACCCCATGCCCTCTCTCCAAAAAGATTTTTTTTCCGTC